>BQKZ01000485.1:64074-95951 GCA_036244855.1 Temnopleurus reevesii | reverse complement strand
AATAATATAGTTAAAAGAAAAGACAATACAATACCTGATTGGTAGTCCTTCCATTGATTAAAATTCACGTACGATTCCTCGACCCCGTTTTGTTCATCTGTGTTTGCCCTGACGTCACTTCCGTGAATCTTCTCATTTCAATGCATGTGCGCATGCGTAATTGTATTCTCAAAATGGCCGCTAAATTTGAAGATTTTGTTTACAAAGTCTAATTTCAGTGTCTTTACTTTGCATTAACCTTATCAAGATGGGAGTAGATGAGCAGTATTTACTTGTAGTATCCGTTATAGGCGGTGAGTATTTTGGTGACATCAATAAACTCTTTTAGTGAGATTACAGGACGCAGCCTTCCTTCAATGTTTGTCCCATCTATTCAAATTTGCGTTAGAGTTTGAGCTCAAAAGTGAATGGGACGCAGAGAAGGGACCCAAATATTTTGAACGGCAAAAATCAGAGGGGTGTATATTTTATCTAAAATGACATTGTTCCTGGTCAGATTTTGCTGAGATATTTCTCACACATAATCTTCAGGATATTTGTGAAAATATACGATTAAAATTGAATTGGATATTCATTGACTTCAACTTTTCAAGCTTAGCTTTTTTCAAGCTGAAAGTTTAAGTGCGCAGACGTGGGACCTCCCATCATACACCCCTCTCATTTTTGCAGTTCAAAATATTTGGGTTCCTTCTGTCCTGTGCACCCCATTCACTTTACACGCGGTTGGAGATTTTCGGGAAAAAGTTTTGATTTCACCAAGCGCGCGAGTTACATGGCGTATGTCAGTAAGGCGCAGATGAGCAACCTGGCGCAGATCAGGATGCCCATACCATACCAGACCCAAAGCAGCAGAGAAGGATGCCAAATTTTATTTTAGTACAAAGTTGAGAGGGGTATAGGCCTACTTCATAAAAATTGAGATTATCTTTGGTCATATCTATCCGAGATATTTCTTATACATTATCTTTAATTTAGAATATTTGTGATAACAACATCAGATTAAAAGTGAAAGAGCAAATATTAATTCATAATGGACTTTTTAAAAAACTGTTTAAAGATGCTAGATGAAACTTTTGAAGCATAACGGTTTACCTAACTGTTAAACTAGTTAGGCATACAGACTTTAGATCTCTCATCATGGGAGGTCTAACATCTTCACAGCATGAAGTCAATGAATATCCTATTTAATTTTAATCTGATGTTATCACAAATACAAAGCTAAACAACATTAAACAACTATTTGAATGAATGAAATCAACAATTTCAAACAAATAAAGTTACTACTTCATTTGTTTGAAATAATAACTTTATTTGTTTGAAATTGTTGATTTTATTCATCCAATGAGTTTTTTAATGTTTTTATCAAGATAAATCCTTGTATGAGGCAAAGAGAGAAAAAAATCTTAAGCTAACGAGGATGATTTTGACTGAGAAATATATCTTTGCAAAATATGACCAAGATAAGGCAAGAACTATGTCATTTTTGATGAACTACACTCCTCTCTCAATTATGAAGTTCAAAATATTTGGCATCCTTCTCTGCGTCCTATTCACTGTACACGCAGTTGGTGATTTTCAGGAATAGGTCTTCATTTCACCGAGCGCACAAGTTACATCTTGTATGGCAATTGAGCGCAGAGGAGGGTGCCCATACCATACATGAAATCATAATGTGTGACAATTTCTTTAAGATATTTTTAATGGAAATTGGTTTACACAAATCCATAACAGAATATTGACATTAAAGAGACTTTGGAAGTTTTTGATACTGTACTGGGTCATTTTCCTATTCAGCACTCTAATGAATTAAAATCTTTCCAATATCTTCACAGGAAAGAATTTTCCTAAACGTCCAAGCCAAGAGTTACTGGTGGAATCCAAGTTTGATGGAGAACTTCTTGCTACGGACCCTGTACAGCATGCAGAGTCTCCAGAGTTTCACACTGAGCTTGCCTGGGAGCTAACTAAGAAGACGCTTCATCAACATCGTTTACAGCGGACCCCCATCAAGCTTCAGTGCTATGCTGTTAACATACAAATGAAGACGAGGGAGAGCATTGGTTATGTCATACTAGATCTCCGGTCAGCCTTGGTGAAAGAGGCTACTCCTGCTAAACTCCCTGTGGTAGGAATTGAATGCAACTCACATCCTCCTCAATAAAAATAGTTCATAATCCTTAAGCTGAAACTGATTTCTGTTCAACAGAACTGTGTATTTATAATGTTTAAAGGAAGTCAACCTTTCTTCAGCTGGCACTTTGTCTTTGACTTGTCATGTTTGCACTTTCTTTATCAAAAATATGACTCTGAATTTATACCATCCGATTACTGACAGACTTTCATCTTTTACTTTCACTGTATGATCTGTTGAAGCTTGGAGAGCAGTATTTAGATAAGAAATTGAAAAAAAAAAATAAATTTAGAAATTAGAAGAAGTTGGTAGAAATTCAATGATTATTTCAAACCAATTACGCTTTTATTTAAGGTTAATGATGATATTTTCAACTGTTGAATTCAGAAAGACTTGTCTACCCAAAGAAATCTAGAATAATTATGCATTCCATCATTAACTTTTTGGTGTGTTTGTTGTTACAGTCATATTCAGATCTACAGTACTCTAGATACCTGATCATCAGGGACTATGCTCATATAAATTTATGAATTTTACTAATATCCCCAAATTTCTTTTGAAAATGCAGCATTATCAAATTCAGAATGTATATATAATCCCTTTATAATGTTGAGGACACAAGACAATATTTTACGTTTGTTAATTGGATTTCTATTTCAGGCTAGCAAGTGGTATAATCTCCTGAATTGTAAATACCATAAACACAAGCCGGAGATTCAGATTGGGATTTCCTTAGAAGTTGACACTCCTGCCAAAGATGAGAGCTTCAAAGCCAGAGCAGCTCCTCCAAGAAAAGGACAAGGTAGATTATGAGAACTGTATTCTAAATTGGGTGAGGGATGCCAGAGAGGATATTTCTTAGTACAAAATGGTATCTCAAGTAGTGAAGATGCAGAAGGCTGTTGATAAACTGATAGTATATGTAAATGTTTTCTATTTCCCTCTTGTATCATACTTTCCACTAAACCCTGAACAAGTATAACATCAATATTCATTGCAAAATGATTTTTACCACATTATTCTTGGAGAAAGTGATATATCAGTGAGATAAATGAAAATTAATCTTTTCATCATGCATACATTGTACAATAAGGGAAACTTTAAGAAAATTAAAAGACACTCTTACCGTTAAAGAATGACAAATAAAAGTGATAGACATTTGTCAAGATATCAACCATACACATATGAGATATATAGATTAATTTACAGTACTTTTGTCATAGAGGCACCTTGCGGTTAATGAATAGTTGCATAATGAATGAAGCAAATTGACACCTGTCTCAGGTTTCAAAACCTAGACTATTTAGATGTACATATAATACCAACTGTATTACCTAATTGCCATCATACCTCCTTGCTTTACTTTGTAAATGTAGCTCCTGTTCCACCGTCAACTGAACTGGATCCCTCTACTCTAAGTGCAGTGCTCAACAATGAAGAGGGCTTTTACCAGATAGGACCAGAAGATACTTGCTCTGAAAGCTTTGTTCTGTCTGTCACCATTGCCTTTGCTGCAAACATCTCTCAGGTGAGGTCTTTAAATAAATGAGAATTCTACTTTTAATAGTCTTATTAGTTTAAAAATCAGACTGGGAAGGGAATTTAGTTGAAACAAATATGAAGACTTATTCAAACAAGAACAGATGATTGAATTCAATATTGTTTGATTTATAGATTTGAATATACATTTTGCAATTGGTAAAATTATTTATCTTTGTAATTTAATGATAACTTATCATTTTGACCACACCTGTATGAACTAGAGATGCCCAACTATAAAAATTGTCATCAAATCAATGCATTTTGATTGCTCGACCCACCGAGAAAAAGGAAGGAAGAGACAGAAAAGAAAGGTCAACCGCAAGCGAACGAAACTACGGCCATACCTCTATGGAGACAAATCAAGACGTGGCGCAGATAATCTGTGAAGATTGAAGAGCGCCATCAAATCCAACAACAACAACGCTAACAAAGGTTTTGTCTGAGGTACATGGAGCACTGGTAATCATATTACTGATATTCATATCACAGTGTAGTGGAATTACACATACACAAGTAAAAGTACAAGCCTTGATAAAAAGTGATTTATTTTGTTTGCATAATTTGGCAATGATTATTTCTTTTTAAAATCTCTTTCAGTTGATTACACCAGACATCCCTTTAGCAGCTCGCCATGAAGGTTTCTTCTTTTCCTACTCTCTCCTTGGTAATCATGTGACCAATGATACATTCCATGATGTTTCCAACCCGTCATTTCCAGCAGAGAGAGCATCAGTCAGGCTGAAGAGCAATGTTGATGTTCTTAGAATGTATTTTCAACGAGAACCACTCCTTCAGGTATCTGAGCTGAAATTATTAATTTTGTTTGTTTGGTTGTTAAAGATGTTGTATTTAATTTTTTTCTTTCGTGGATGATAATGCCTTACATGAAGAAGATGGATAAAGAAGCAAAAGTAGAAGTGGACAGAATATAAGAAAAAAGAAGAGAGATTGTTTGTGAACAGTTTGGTTGATGTTGGAAAAAAAAAATTGATCAAATGGAAAATAAAACAGTTATAAAGAGTAAGATAAATATATGGAATAACAGGGGCTGAAATTAGAACAAAGAAATAAGATACATGTACAAATAAATAAAGTGGCAGTGTGGATCACTACATTAAAGAGAATTAATGGAAATCATATTACAAGTAAGATTTGGATATCTTAATTTTTAGAATAGAAATGAGGCAGGAGAGTAATAAATGTTGAGAGATATTGTGATTAACCTTTGATGCATTGTTAAAAAATTTGTAATCAATTAGTTGAATATCAAAAGCATCACCTGTCACATTTCTATATATACAAAAGGATTTAATAAATGTCTATATTGATTCAATTTCAGATTCATCTTTGCTGTGGATCAACAACAGTAGGAACAGCCGACGTACGTCTGAGCAACCTCCTCCAACCAGGCAGCGATGCTATCAACCATCAACCACTCATCGTAGAGGGCGCTTTCCAGATACTTAGCTCTGCTCAGAGGCATCAGAAGGAGCCTCCCGTAGCCAGCAGCTCTTCACCCTGTGTTGGGGCCTCAGTGGCTCTCAGACGGGAAGAGATCCCTCTACAGCCGCAAGAAGTTGAGGTTGGTTATTGTTTTAAAGAATTTCAAAAGATACAAAACAAAACAGAGAACTGCAAGTGGGCGTGATGTGTTGAGGAGTACTGTGAAGCCAAGAAGAGAAAGCTAATGTTAACTTGTTTTCCACTAGGGATCCTACACAAAAGCAGATAAACGGTAGCTTCCGTCCCTGAGCTTAACATAGTAGTTATTTTCTGCAAATGTTCCATTTGTATTTTTATTACAACACATGGCACTATGAAATATATAAATCTGAGAGTCATTCAATATTCAACAGACTGTCACGTAATGGTTTTGAAAGTTTCATGTTTCAAATGTTTCTAGGCTAGAATATTGTCAATTTTGAAAAATGTAAAGATTACTTTAGACTTTTTGAAGAAAAGTTTCATAGGACTGGACCAGGCACTGAAGACACTGTAAACATTTTAGTATAAGAACCATTATTTTGGTTATTTGCAATATCTTCAGCCAAGTGTTTCTGATACTTGTTTTCATTTAGGCACCAGAGAAGGCAGTTATTGACCCAACTGCTCCATCCAAAGATGCAACAAACACACCTCCAGAATCCCCTCTGGCAGTACCCCACAGGAAAACACCACCAAAGAAGGAAAAGAAGAGAAGTAGAGACCCCGCCCCTGCCCCTCCACCTGATGGGGATGATAGCTATGGGGGATATACCCCACCCCAGGGGAGCTCTAGGACGGAGGACGATGGAGACACATTGAGGGACTTAGAAGAAGAGGAGCGGGAAATGGAGAGACAAGATGAACAGGCAAAGAGAAAGAAAGATGGTATGATTGGCAAGAGGAAGTTACAAATTATTAATGATTTGGAAAGTCTTGGAGTGAAGTTGATGAACAGAGAATTAAATAGATAATTGGACAAATCTCATCCCCAAATGTTCATAGCGTGTGTGGTTCACAAAGAGTTTGTTGCACCAAGATATAACTGATGTATTTAATTGCTAATCAGGTCAACATACATTACTTGTTATCCACTCCATTTTATATGAAAAGAAAAGATGATTGTGATATTGTTTACTCATAGAGTGATTTTGCTGTTTTTTATTAGCTCTAAACCTAATTTATGGATTGATCATGATTTTTAGAAATTTAATTTGATAGAGATTGTCATCAAACTCACCACATTGTTGTACCTCCATCTTTACAACGATGGCGTATTATTAAGCTAAACTGAATACTAGTGATACATCATTTAAAACAAGAATGATGTAAACAAAAGCATTCCTAATTGTATGTGGTAGTTCCAATTACATTTCCAGACCAACTATTTTGTAAGGTCTGTGTTAATATTAATCTAAAATTAATGATAATATAATGACATAATCTCTTTCAGATGGTAAAGCGAATGTAGTAGCTGGCAAGTCCAAACCCAAGCCAAAATCTGCTCCAGCCAATGTTCAGTTGGACTTCATGGATGTGTCTGTTCGGCACTTTTGTTTTTCTATTGATCTGCGGAGCATCAAAGATGTTAATACATCAACCAACCTCAGTGTCTATCTCAGGTATGTTTGAAGTTTTCCCACAAATGTTCTATGCTAATGCCCTGGTCACATAGGACCCTGGAAGCAACATGATTCAACACGACTCTGTGTTAATTCACAGTTAACTGCATCCAAACAAAGAGTTGTGTTGAATCGTGTTGCTTCCGGGACCCTATGTGACCAGGGCTTAAGATATTCTTGAAAGAGGTTCATCTGATCGGTAGAGAATTTCATTAATGATGTTGACATTTTTTGTCATTATATTGACCATCACATCTCAGTGAAAAAAAAAGAAGAGAAGTTAGAATTTTTCAATGAGCAGGAAAATCATATTGTGAAATGGCTAATTCTCCTGTAGCACCTGTCTTGCGGAATGTGTTCCAAGTTTTCTTAACATGTAAGTATTTATTTACAATCTTGTTAATTTATCATTATTTAAGACAAATATCTCTTCACCATATGCTATTAATCAGATAAAATATTGAATTGTGATCTGTAGATATCAGTTTCTTATCATAACATGTGTAACAATTGATGGGTATTCAGGAGTGATATTTGGCGCCGTTTGATTTGCACCATTTTGCTGATATGTTTATGGAACTCGGAAATAACTCTTTGCAGAATAAAGTTTATATCTGTTTCATGTCAATACAGATGTGCACAGATAGCTGCTTGTGTCACATGCTTATTGCATCCTTTTGACTTTTCTCTTCAGGTACACCTACCCCTTCTTTGGAAGTTCCTCCCCTGTCATGACCCACCCTCCAGTAGAGGTTCGGAGACACACTGAGGTGCTGCTACCACACTCATTCTGTGCCTTTGACTTTGCTACAACTCCACAACAGCTCAGAGAAACACTGCTTAGGTAAATAAACATTACCCTTTCTGACTTTGGCTTGTTATCTTGCTCTGCTTTATAAAACAAATTATTTTGATTGTTGTGCAAGTACGTTCATAGAATTGATGGACGGTGTATTTCTTTCTTTTCTTATGTTTGATAACATAAATTGCTAAATAGACTCTTTGTGATTTATGTGTTTCTCCAACAGTATTTTACCCTGTTAGTGTTATATCAATGCAAAATGTTGATCAATGAAATGGTATTTGTTAAACTGATATCTTATCTTTTTAGAGGGAGGATTTATTTCAATTATCTGGACACAGACTATTTTGAAAAATCTACCAGTTTTTATTGAAGACAAATTGTCATCCAGACAATTTAGATTACTAAAAGCACCCTGTTTTTATTCATTGTATAAGTCAGTAGTGAAATACATGACAAAAGAAGATTCTTTCTATAACATGGTTACATTCCAGCTCCTTGATCAATAAATTCCATTGTATTTAAAACAAAATATAACAAGATTCCAACCACAATGAGATATTTTGATGGTCACAAATATCTTGCTATACTAAGTTTACACTTTGCTCTCTTGTCTGTTTTCAGAGTGCCTTTACTGGTTGAAGTCTGGCATCGTGATAAGATGGTAAAGGATCAATTACTAGGAGTAGCAAGGGTCCCCCTCTCAGGCATCATTAGTGCTGACAGAGCTAGGATAGCTGTGAGTTACTTACTTATGGATTATTTACTTATGGATTGGTACTAAGAAAGGAGTTAAAAGTACTTTGATGATGTCAGGGAAACTTTGTTAAAAAAAACTGACACTTTAACCTGCCTTTACTTACGGAGGTATGGTATCGCGATAAGATTGCGCTGCAACAGTTACTAGGAGTAGTTTGGGTACTTCTATCGGGCGTCATCATTCCAGACAGAGCTAGGATAGCTGTGAGTTATCAATCAGTTTACTTATGAAAGATAATGAGAAGGGAACCAAGAAAAAAAATCATAAAAACAGACATTTTACTGGCGGAGGTTTGACATCGTGATAATGAATGATCAGTTACTAGGAGTACCAATGGTCCCATTCTATGGCATCATCAGTGCAGACAGAGCTAGGATTGTTATGAGCTAGTAAATTATTATAATTCTGAACAAGGTTTAAAAAAAAAAGAGTAGTAAACATTCATCTGAGGAAATGATCATCAGACCAAGGGGGGTTTGCAAAGAATTGTGCAGTCACTTGCAGGTTGCAGTTTATTAGTGTATGTCAGTCAAAATCAGTGTTTTATGTGGTCTTGGTTAGGTACAGGTGGTGCTAGGATTAATTCATGTGTTTCAATTAACAACTTTTTTCATTTGATTTGCAATGAATCAAAATTTGTTTGCAAAAGCAAGTTACTTTCTTGTATTCATACTTATCTGGTCAGCAATTAGTTTTCTTCAAAACTACCTTGAAGGATATATTAATTGATGATTTCATATTGCTCTATTAGTTCTGAATCATTTGTAGCTGAAAAGTATGCTGATTACAAATAATCATAAACTACCAGTAGATGTCCTGCAAAAACCTAATGACCCTTTATCAAAGATAATTTGATGGTATGTATGTTTCTTGTATCTTTAAGTTTATATCTGTTTCTTACACTGTAACTGCTTTGAATTTGCTGAATAAATGATAATAATGATAATAATAATATGAAGCTCATTAAAATCCCTTCTCATTACTCCTCAGCCTACCAGTGCAGAGACTCAAGAAGGCTGGAGACAGATCTTTACTGAGAGAGTAGCAGCTGAGACCACAGAAGGTAGACCTACCAAGATGGCTGAACTGCAGATAGTGCTTGGTCTAGAGGACTATGGGCCTATCAAGACGCAGGAGATCTACATGGGACCTAGCAATGATGTCTCACAAGTAAGAACAGTTGTTAACATTGTTCAATTCTCCTATTATGAAACTCAGAATTATCAATAGAAGCCTAAATATGAACGCTGTGTAAGTTTTGCTGTTGACAGTAAGATGATAAGATGTTGATAGCGTGCTTTGAAGGAAGATAGTTCCATGGACTTTGCAAACATTCAATACCATGTGTTGATTCTATTCTGATGGTTGAAATGAATTGTTACAATTGGAATATCATTGTCATTCTTTTTTCCTCCACAAGCCAGTCCTAATGTATTACACAGTTAATTTCACCCTAAAACTCTTGTCAATTGATTAAAAATGCATCAACCAAGTAGGCCAATGAATTATATATTTGAAGTAAAAAAACGATCTTGAGTTTTCGATCCTAGCAGAATCTTAGATAAGAAAAATGTTTAAATGAAGTATATTTCCTAATTTATTTTCTTGAAATGCTTTCCCATTGCTCAGACAACTACAAGTACAAGCAGTTCCAACCAGCCCCCAGCTAAGCCGCAGGCACCCCCTCCCCAGGCACCTCCCCCTGACCCCAGGGAGACAGCAGAGTATAAGGCTGCTATGGAGCTAGAGATGTGGAAGGAGCAGCAAGCCGGCGTGTTTGAGAACCAAGTAAGTATTTTGTTACTCTGTAGACCTCTAGCGTATGTTTATTGCTCAGGCTGCAATCAGTAGCTCTTCCCAAACCCCAACTCAACCACAGCAACCACTCTCAGACCCCTCCACCTGAAGCTAAGGGGATGGCGGAGTATAAGGCTGCTAGAGAGCTAGAGATGTGGAAGGAGCAGCAATCCTGCATGTTTGAGAACCAAGTAAGTACTGAGTCTTGAATTAGCCCAATGCAACCCAAGGCAATTGCTGTTGGTGCCCTCTTATTTACTACAGTTCTCTGTTGTGACGTCCTGTGTAGAAAGGTGCCATTCATAAAAATTGCATTGTATATGATACCCTGATAAAATCCTATTTTTTAGCCCTGAAATACATCGGTATCACATTATGCTCTTACATAATATACCAAGCTGCTCCATCCAACCCCTGACTCATCTCTAGGAGCCACCCCCATCCCAGGCTAGAGATGTAAAAGGAACAGCAAACTGGCATGTTTTAGAATCAAGAAGTATAACATTACAAAGTCGTACAAGCAGGTTATATTTTTGTGTTATATTCCCTTATATGTTGACCTAAGTTTGGTTTATCTTTGCATGTACTGCACCAATTTTTGACTAATTGAAAGAATTAGAAAATCTGCATTTCCCCTAATCTGCTTTTCTTTTGTATTTTTCTCCTAGATGAAAGAAAAGGAACTTCAACAACTCCAGTCACTAGCAGAAGAATTCAAGAGGAGAGATCGCGAGAGAACACTAGTCCTCAAGAAAAAGGTAAATAAATCACAATCTTCATGATAATATTTATGCTTATATGTATGAATCAAACCCGCCACAGCCAGTGAGCTTCCTTAGTGATCTAGATGTAAGAAACTTGTCCTCATTCTCATGAAATATTTCACCCTTCTATAGACTTGCATTCATTTAGGCATCGACTGGGGACCTCATTGATCTCCAGAGACATTGGACTAAGAAAAAATGTGTGTGGCACTAGAGAGATGGCTTATTTCACAATATGGCCCACCTGTCTAGTCATCGGAGGTCATGAGTTAGATTCCTACTCTGAATTTTCTTCAAAACATTTAGGTCATGCAAGCTTAATCAGTGTTTATCCATGTTGGGATAAGCCAGAATTTATTTAATTGTTACCTACCCAACACAAAAATCATTGTATTGATTTTTTTTGTCATTTGTTAATCATTGGTATTATTATATTTATGTATTTGTTTTCTCTTTGTTCCTTGTCCAGACGGATGAGTATGCTGGGCTGGAGGAGCAATTAAAGTTGGCTCTGAACGACGTTGAGAAAAGAGAGCACCAGCTTGCAGCGAATGAAGCAGAAGTATTAAGGTTGAGAGCAGATCTTGAGAGAGAACATCAACATAAGCTTGTTGAGATGCAAGAGGCTTCTAGGAGATTGAAAGAAGACTGCCTGCATCAGATAGAACTGGAGAAGTAAGTGTTTTCATTAAAAACTTAACTAACATAGTTGAAAATGATTCATTTTGTAGATAATGAAACTATTTTCCCCATTAAAAATTGCTCAGATCAAATGTTTGGATATTATATTACTGCAAGATTATTCTTGACACCAGAACAATTGAAGTAAATAGTTTAAATATGTAAAAGTAGTTTCTTCTTTCACTTAATCATTCCAAATGATGTAACTGGCAGATTCATGTTCGCCATATTAAATACAAGATATTATTGGAGCTAGATAGTGAAAAAATGGAGTTCAAAAAGAGAAAAAGAGTGGTCTATACAAAATCACTGACTATCGTAAGCAATAGCTATACTTTTATTAGAAACTTTGATACTTATTCCTGGTATATATTATATCCATTATTGTAAAATCAGTACATATTTTGTGCACACACAGAGTGTTGTCTTTGATTGCACTTTAATTTATTCATGTTAAGATATTGCTTAGTTAGTCTACATAAATCTCCTGCAGTTATTAATTACAAATGTCATATATTTGTAAGCTGAATTTTTATCTCACACACAATTATAAAACTCTGTCGTCAATTTGTACTTCAAATTTCTTCAAACTAATTTTGATGTACTATTGTGTTGAAACATCTTTATCGTATCATGCATTGTTCAATTTTGAAGCTGTCAAGTAGGGATTAATGTGGTAGGCTTATTTTTAGGGCTGGGGCAGAGACATTTACATGGCTGTTATTTCCTGCTATTTATTTTGAAGCTTCCTTTGTTCTTTGTTTGTCTATTATATGTACATCCTTTTGCTTGTTGGTGGTAAATAGAGATAGTAAAGGGGAAATTAGAAGAGGAAGAAAGAAATGGAAAAGGAGAAAATAGTTTGAATGGGAGATATTTGAGGGACTTAGGAAAATAGCTTTGGATTTTGGCATGATTGTAAAATGTATCATGAACATGAATTTAGGTTGTAGTCAATTTGTAGGAATTCAATGTATCTTTCTTCAATAGAGGCAGGGTAAAGATACTGCTATGTATAATTTTGGGGTTTGTATATCTTTCCAAATGAATTAAAACAAGTATTTGTTGTTATTCAAGGAAATTGATTAACTAGAAGTCAATGAATGACAAATGAGAGCCTCTACTTCAGAGAGCATTGCAATGTGTTATCAGGTTGTCTACCCGCCTATCCAGATTTTTGTTACCATTAACTTCAAATCAATTAGGGAATATTTTTGTGAGTAATCACAAAAAATCTGCATTCAGCTATTTACTACTGATTTTGTAAAGAAGAAATCATATGTTATAACTGTGTATGGTCAGAATTGCAATATATTCATTTTTTATAAGATTGTATAGCTAAGCTCTTAGTTAGAACGCCATTCATATAGGTTAAGTTGACATTACATATACTTGTAGTGTTTTGTGAAGAGCTAGCATTTTAATGTAATGTAATGGTGGGGTTAGTTACTTCACTCTCATGAAAATGAGCTCCATTTTTCGTTGTTTGTACTACAGGCCAAAGGTACATAGTTCAAACACAGATTAGCCACTCAGGCATCAACACTTAGTACTAATGTAACAACTGAATAGAGATAGTGCAGTTGATTTTACTCCATATCCCGTCTAATCCAGGTCGAGGGTGCGTGTACTGGAGGAGGAGAAGCACAGATTAGCTACCCAGCTAGCAGATGCCGACCAGAGACTTGCTAAGAAAGATCAAGAATTTGATCAATTCAAGCAAGAATCAAGCAGTAAACCTGAGATCAAATTACAAGGACAGATCAATCTTCTCACATTAGAAAAGGTAATTGACTTTTAGAAAATTTGGTGATATTAAAATATTCTGATAATTACCCATTTGAATGGAGCTTTTGTTGTCATTTGCTCAAATGTTTTGGATTTGCACATTGCTTTACCACACATTTGATTTAGATCAGATGTAGTAATTTTAAATGCTTAACCCTATTTTAACTGGGCTTTTTCAGACCAAGTTTATACTGGGGGGGGGGGTCAATTTGACCCCCCCATCAGATCTCGGCCGTGGATCGCGCGATCGCCGCAAAATTTTGCACGCGCATAGTGTAAAATCTACATGAATGTATAGTTTGATTTTCTGAAAATTTATGATTTCTATTTTTAATTAATTAATTATGTAAATTTGTGCATGAAATCTTATTTTCTGTTCTATTTCACTCATTGAAGCTCCTAGAAAGCTCATTTATGGTATGAATATTCTCCATATTATTCCTCACAATACTACTTGGAAAAAAATTTGGTGTGACAAGGTATTTCTTATGTTTTTTTATTGTTTTATGAATTTCTTATGTATTTCCTTGTTTTGTCGACCTTTTGTTTTTGATTCTTTTTTGGATGAAATTTATTGCAGAACATTTTTTAAGCATATTTATGATAAAATGAATTAATTATAACCCATAAAATCGAAGATAACTTCATCTTTATGAATTCAGACTGAAATCCCAATTTACATTGCCTTTGTACACAAAATCACGTTTTTGAGCGATTTTCGGTCTGACATGCATGTACAAAAAGGGGCGCGGCGACGTAACCATACGCCCGATTTTCGCGAAAATAGTCTTAAAAGTTGCGCAAGACTTGAAAGTAAAAAGTCAGCGGGTCTCGCGGTGAAAAATTTTTGCGCGGCGGCGCGATAACAAAATTTGTGGAGGGGGGGGGGGTTCAACCCCCCCCCCCCAGTTGGAATAGGGTTAATTGACTTTTGAATGGCCTGTCATTTGTTATCACACAATCTTCTCTTGGTTTCTATCTATTTTTCTGCCTCTATTCTCTTTGATATATTGTCTCAATTGTCCTTTGCTTCTCTGCCCAAATATTATTGACATAATTTTTCCTTTTCTTACTTGCTTACTTGCTTTCTTCAACTCTCTCCCTTGTGTATATTTATACGTCTGTTCTCATATTACCAATATTTTTTCTCTCTTACGTCCCACCCTCTCTTCTTCCACCTTTCTCCCTGAACATTTTTTACCACCACTCTCTCTGCTTATGCATTAATCTATTACAGGTTGAGCTTGAGCGAAAGCTTGAGTCTGTGACCAAGTCTAAGATCCACTACAAGCAGCAGTGGGGTCGAGCCTTGAAGGAGCTCGCTCGGCTGAAGCAGAGAGAAGCGACCGAGGCTAGACAGAGACTCAAGAAACAACAGCAGGAGCTGGAGCATATGAGGCTGAGATACCTCGCAGCGGAGGAGAAGGAGGTCTCCAAGGAGGAGAAGAAGGAGCTGCAGGAGATTAAAGGAGAACTGAACAGGTTGGTCAATATTTTTGAGAGGTATCTTGAGAGTAATGGGTGGGATCAGAGAGGGGATGCAAATGAGGTGGAACATATGAGGCTGAGATATTGAGCTGTAGAGAGAAGGAGGTCTCCAAAAAGGAGAAGGAGCTGCAGGAGATCAAAGGAGAACTGAACAGGTTGGTCAATGTGCTCTAGAAGTGTCTGTAGAGGTGTGTTGTAGGGCGTTGGGATGGGATTGGTGATGGGATGGACAGGAGCAGGAGCATATGAGGCTTAGATGCCTGGCAGTAGAGGAGAAGGATGTCTCCAAGGATGAGAAGAAGGAGCTGCAGGAGATCAAAGGAGAATTGAAGAGGTTGGTCAATGCACTGTAGAGGTGTCTTGACGGGATGGGGTTGGAATCAAATAGACGATGGACAGGAGCATGTGAAATTGAGATATCTGTAGAGGTGTCTGTAGGGGTCTGGGTGAGATAAAAGAGGGGATGGACGTGAGCTAAAGCATATGAGACTGGGATATCTGCCAGTAGAGGAGAAGGAGGTTTCCAAAGAGGAGAAGAAGGAGCTGCAGGAGATTAAAGGAGAACTGAACAGGTTGGTCATTGTTCTGTAGAAGTGTGTGAAGAGGTGTCTTTAGGGGTGGGGATGGGATCAAAGATGGGATGGACACGAGATGGAACATACGAGCAGGTGAGAAGGTGGTCATTGTGATGTAGTGTTGTCTGTGTGTTTGCAGGGGGAATGGGAGCACATGCTGTGGATTATTTGATTGCTTTCCTTTCCTCTTCCCTACATGTAGCTTAATAAGAACTCCTTTATAATAATACTAATTATGATAAAAAATGATAATGATAATACGAAAGCTATATATAGAGTGCCATTATCCATTCTGTTTAAATGCTCAAGGAACCTGGAATAGATAAATTTATTCTATAATGTGGTTTTGAGGACCCCAAGTACAATATTATACTGACACTCCACAATAACTATTTCCAACTGTGTGAGATATATTTATGTATTAAAAAAAAGAAATGCAAATGTTTATGTCATCGTTCTAAATCTTTGTTTGTTTCATAGATTAAAAGAAGGAGAGCTAAATAAGGAGAAACAGCAGCAGCAGCAGTCCACCTCACAGCCAGGAGAAATTGAGTTGACCTCTGACCTCGCCCAACAAGAAGGCATGCAACATACAGAGGATGCAGCACTTGAAGAGCATGTGGCTCGGTTTATAGAGGAGAGAGATACATTGCTTAGGACTGGGGTTTATACACACCAAGATAGGATTATCAGTGAACTTGATAAACAGATTCGACAAGCCATCGCCCAGAAAGCATCATGACAAAGATGAAGGAAAGAGAACTTTGTAGAGATCTGGGGCTTATTGGTATGATATATGCACCAAGATGGAATCATATGTGAACTTGATAAAGCAGATTAGACAAGCTATCGCCCAGAAAGCACCGTGTAATGAATGATGTGGTTTGGAGGAGCATGTCGCTAGGTTTATAGAGGAGAGAGATACATTGCTTATGACTGGGGTTTATACACACCAAGATAGGATCATCAGTGAACTTGATAAACAGATTCGACAAGCCATCGTCCAGAAAGCATCATGACATAAATGATGAATGGATGAGCAGAGAGAACTTTCTAGAGAACTAGATTTTACTGTTATTTCTATCAAAAGAGGTTCATATGTGAACTTGATAAACAGATATAGCAAGCCATCGCCCAGAAAGCATCATGACATAAATGATGTGGTTTGGAGCGACATATAGCGAGGTTTATAGAGGAGAGAGATACACTGCTAAGGACTGGGGTTTATACACATCAAGATAGGATTATCAGTGAACTTGATAAACAGATTCGACAAGCAATTGCCCAGAAAGCATCGTGACATAAATGATGAATGGATGAGCAGAGAGAACTTCTTAGAGAACAAGGGTTTGCTGTTATTCTTATCAAGAGAGGATCATTTGTGAAGTTGATAAGCAGATCAGATATGCCATCACCCAGAAAGCATCGTGACATAAATGATGTGTTTTGGAGGAACATATAGCTAGGTGGATAAAGGAGAGAGATACGTTACTTATGACTGGGGCTTATACACACCAAGATAGGATTATCAGTGAACTTGATAAGCAGATCTGAAGGCATCGTGACATAAATGAAAGGAAGGGCAGAGAGTAGAGTAGAGGGGATAGAAGGAGGACTGGGGTTTATACACATCAAGATAGGATGATAGTGAATTTGATAAAGAGATCAGACAATACATCAACCAGAAATTATTATGACAGAGATGATGATGAATATGTGGCTATGAAGGAGAGAGATGCATTGCTTAAATAGGATCATAAATGAACTTGACAAGTACACAAATGAGCTATGCAGGACATCAAAAGACACTCACAAAAAAGATGGTATCAGATTATGCATTATGTAAATAAAATCTATTTATATTGTAAAAATGTGGAAATGTAGATATAGCATGCAAATAATTTTGTGAGACCAACTTTTAGAGAAAAAAAACTACAAAAACATAATTGAATTACCATAACGTTATGTATAGAACATAACTCAATGGTTTTGTTTAATAATATGGTTTGCCATGTGTGTGTTATGTTTGTTTTTTTCAGTAAAAGTAATGTTAGACATTGATCTTCTGTATGACTCAGAAATGTATTGAGCTCATCACGCGCTATACAATCATATATGAGGACATATTGAGAAAAAAAGCATTAGTACAGGGCTAATCATAATGTGTCTCCAAATGATCATGCTCTGAATGAATTTGAAGGGTAAGTCCAGATGATAAATAAATTTCGTACAAAGCAAAAATCAAGCTTTTAGAAAATGTCTTACTTCACTCCATTCAACTGAAAATGGCAGAGTACTCACAGAAAAGCATGTTTAAGAAAAGGTTTAGGAAAAGTTCTTATGTATGTCAGTTTCACCCAAAATGCAGTTTGCATCTTGTCCCAACCCATTCTTATCATGATGTCAGAGTTGCTATTCAGTGGACCGAGCATGAAACTTGATGGTCTGCACAGCGAACTTGCTTAGATACATCGCTTGTTTTGTCCCTTTTTACTGATTTGAAAATTGCTTTGAAGATGCAACTTCCTTCTTTGCTAAGTTCTACTCTTATATGTTTTAATTGATTGAACAAGAACACTGGTATAACTAAATCCTTGCCACATTGCCATAGAGAAATACGCCAATACCATATTTGGACTTCGACTGTGAGAACTGTTTAGTGGAAATTATAACCACAAAATTGGAATTTATAAATCACCAAAGGGATACCAATGGATGAATGTGGAATGATAATTTCCTGTGATTTGTTGTATAACATTATTACAAATTTGTCTGGACTTTCCTTATAACTGTTTCTCTCAGTAAGTGTCTCATACTTTGGAAGTTGTCTAAATCCATTGTACATTTGTATTTTTGTATACTGTGTAGATATGAATATTTAATTTAAACTTATGCAAAAATAAATAATGCTTTATAGATATACCAGATTGTCTTTGTACCTTTTACTTGTTCCTAATTAATGGAAGCAGGACCCACCCCTGGAATTATTTGTCACCAATGGATGAAGAAAAAAACAAACTGAACTGAACTGAACAAACTGAGAATCGGAGGATCTGTTAAAAAGTTGTATAATTTCAATGTCCCAATAATGATGTCACAGTAGGCCATTTTGGAGAGCAGCACAAAGAGAGATCTGTGTATTAGACCATGAAAACAATGGAGTGTCACAGACTGATGCCTAAGAGCACATTGTTTGAGGGATTGAAAATGCTCAATATCATGGTCCATGCTGCTGAAAGAGATCCATCACGTCAGCAAATTTGTAACCTGTGGTGTATTAACAGACAACTCCTCATTCACTTTGTGATAAATCTGTTCGATTTTGTTCCAAGATTCACTTCGTTTTTTTTCTTCATCCACTGACAGCAAAGTAATTCTATTCGTAAACTGGCCCATTGCTTCAAAATTGTGGAAGAATTTCACTCCATAATACTTTGTAAGAAAAGATTTGGCTTCCCTTGCACCACTTCTTTACTACAGTGGAAACTCGGTACAAAGAGATCTGATATAATGAAATATCTGATATAAAGAGGTAAAAATTCTGGTCCCAGCTCATAATAACTTGTTTTTAACTCTACTACAAAGAGATTACTGCTATAACAAATTACAGTTAAACCTCGTTATAAAGAGCACTGATATAACGAGCTCTCGTTATAACAAAGTAATTTTCCTGGTCCCATCTCTTTGTATTTTATTGTATTTTGACCCTGATATAACATGGTTTCAATATAAAGGGGTAATTCCTCTGGTCCCAACGACCTCGTTATAACGTTATACTGAGTTTCCACTGTATATTATTGCATTGGTTATTTGCATAAGAACATGCATATGATCTAGTGACTACTCTGTCCTACATTTTATCCTCAGTCATTCTACTTTGGATTTCTAGGAATCATTTTACAGCAATTAAATAAGATATTCCATATTTTTCTAATGTATCGAAGGTGAAATGAAAATTACTTGCTCTCCATCCACCTTAGAAATAATTGACTGACTCTACACAAATACACTCATGAAAATGGTTAAATTCAAACATTTTGAAACGTTTATTATAGCTCAACTTGATTGAAATTCTGAACAAATAACTTAATATGAAAAATGTACATATTTCTCTTTTTGTAAACATTTATACATTTTTAACATGCTTATCTGCTACATAAAAATAACATATATACAATATTTTGCAAAATAAGAAATTTGATCCTTTGGCAATCATGTATATCAAAACAATAAATGAACATTGCATATAATTTCACATAATTTCAATCAATTCTTGAACCATTAATGAGAACAGAATCTTTAAAATAACATCACAATGAATTATATTCATGAAAAATTTATTTGAATAAAATATGGAAATTATGGCAGTAATAAGTTTGGGAACAGACGTTGACTAAAATATTCAAATTTAGATGTTATTAAAATAGCATTAATAATGAATAAAGAAATATAGATTATTTGAAACCAATTAAATTTAACCTGATAAATGTTGATATTAAAAATTCTTGAATATTATAAGCAAATCCTTAACCGACATGATTTTGAGAATGTCATATATTATTTCAAACCAAATTTTGTGAGTTCATTGGGATAAATACCAAGAAATATACCCTCTAATCAAGCAAAGCGAGGTTCAATAAAAAACATGCAAAAATACATGTTCTCTATCCAGTCAAACTATAAAATGCAATAACAGAATGTATCTTTATTTCCACAATAACATTTTTCACTGAGAATAGCTATTTCAGGTTAATGCTGTTGGACATTTGAAATTTCCACACGGATACCAGTTGGAATCGATCAAAGGACTTGAATATCCCCCCTTTTTTTTAGATTAGACAACATAACAAGCGTACTTTTTGCATAAATAATGATTTGATACTGATTTAAAAATGGTAATTTAACACATGTACAGGGTATCTTAAGAAGTTTAATGATTTCAATTAAGTCATATTTTTACATTGAATCATCAAATTATCAATATTCTTGTGAAAACTTCTGCTGTAATTCTGATGAAATCAGAAGAAATAATTATAAATATTGATCACAGAGTAAATAAACAAAAGGTAAAGGAATGAACATATCTGTACCCTTGTCTTGTAACATATTTACAATGTTCACATTGAACAAAAAGGATCATTAGCTTTTCACTGATATTTTTTCATTCTGTTCCAGCTTCCGTTTACCTTCAAGTTTCAAATACACGACTATTTATAAATCTGGATATTATTCAGTAAGTTGAATTTCAGGTTAGTTTCTTTTAGTACTAGTACTTGATTGTACAGTACCCATATATAGCTTTTTGTGTAGTGTGCACTCGTGTATACCACAATTGAATAGGTTCTTTTTGGCATTATCTGAAAGTCCTGTATCTATTCATTGGTTAGTGTGTTATTCAGATCCATACAATGGAGGGAATTAGACACCTTTGTGTTGTAATTCTAATTCTCACTATACTCCCAACTGCAGATTTTCTGTACCAGGGTAGTTTTGCTCACAGAGTACAAATCAGTAACAATAAGAATGAAACTTGCAGAATCAAGGGGTACTCTAATGCACGTGTGCGGTACTATGACAATGCAATTTCCACATTTAATGTATCAATTCTCACAAGCGGAGATGTAGAGATTAACCCTGGACCAGAATCTGACACCTGTAAGTCAGTTAGTCCAGAACATGCTCTCTGTAATGATAGTAGCACAAGAATCATGTATAGTGTTTCAGACCTCTTAAGGCTCAATCCACATAATGTCCACTCAACATGTTGTAATAGGAATCTTATAATAAGTGAATGTATACTCAAAAGAATTAAGTCACTCAAGATCAATCGAGGGAGGAAGAGACACAGAGGGAAGAGAGCGGGGAAACAATGGAGGGATAAGACTGAGATGTTGTCAACGAACCAAGTTAATAATTCTGAGAAACAATCTACCAATGAAACTCATCCTGTCAGTAATATACCTGGTGGAAACCTAAAATTTGCCATGTTGAACGCAAGGTCAGTTCGGAATAAGACCACTGAACTCGCCGATTTTATCCTAGATCAAGACGTAGACATTGTTGCTATCTGCGAAACTTGGTTAACTCCAGATGATGCCGCACCAATTGGTCAACTGACGCCACGTGGTTTCGTCTTCAAGCACATCCCCAGAGTTGGCCGACGAGGAGGTGGAGTCGGCTTAGTCTTCAAAGAACAACATGACATCAGGATCATAGACTCTCCTTCAACATCTTCGTTTGAACTCCTTCAGTTCACATTGAAACTGAAGAATAAAATTCTGCATTCAGTTGTGATATATCGCCCGCCATCTCAAGTACAGTTTCAACGATTCCTGGATGAGTTTTCCAATCTACTCGACGATCACCTCCTTGGTCGCGCTTCTGATCTGCTCATCTGCGGTGACTTCAACATTCCACAGGACAAACCAACTACCAATTCAAACTCATTCACTGAACTGTTATCATCATATAATTTGATACAACATGTAAATGAGCCAACTCATGATCGTGGACATATATTAGATTTGCTAATAACCCATAGAGACAACACTGTTCGACTTGTTGATATTGTTATTAAGGAAGGCTTGTCTGACCATTCAGTAGTAATGTGCGAACTGAACAGTCCTAAACCACCTGTTAAGAAAAAGCTTGTCTCAGCACGCAATTTAAAGTCTTTGGAACCAAAAAAGTTTGTTGATAACAATCACGTACAATCCTTGTTATCAACCTACGTTAATGCAGGCAATGTAAATGAGAGAGTCCACTTATATGACTCCTTACTTGCTTCTGGTCTCGATCAGCTAGCTCCGAGAAGACAGCTTACTGTTACAGTTCGCCCAAATACTGAATGGTACAACCATGAGATTGCTCAGGCAAAACTGCTTCGTAGACAACTAGAAAGGAAATCAAGGTCCACAAAATTGGAGATTCACAAACAAATGTATCATAATCAGAAACAACACGTCAAATCTTTGATTAAGACAGCTCATTCTAGGTACAACTCGAAACAGATCGAAGATTGTGGCAAGGATACAAAAAAACTTTACAGAGTAGCTAACACACTTCTCCATAGAAAGCAACCATCCCCACTGCCCAAAAATCTCACAAACGGTGACCATCTGGCACTCGCAAATCTCTTTAATCAGTATTTTGTTGACAAGATTTGTAAGATTACAAAATCTTTGAAGTGTCATACTCTGCATGAAGACGACACACTCTGTAAAGCTGGAGTAGAAATGAGTGAGTTTCAATTGGTCACACTTAGTGAAGTGGAAAAGCGCATTAAGGACTCACCAAATAAATCTTGTGAGCTCGATCCTGTTCCAACGGATTTGATCAAGAAATGTAGAAAATACATGACTCCTGTTATAGCAAGCATTATTAATGCTAGCCTTAGTTCAGGCGTTTTTCCACAGACCTGCAAGTTAGCTGTCATTCACCCCACCTTGAAAAAGTCAGGCTCTGATGAAGAATGTCTAAAGAATTACCGTCCAATATCCAACTTGTCATTTTTGAGTAAATTACTTGAACGAATCGCCTTCTCACAATTGACCGAATATTTACACGACAATGAACTATTTGACCAATATCAATCGGCATACCGATCTGGGCACAGTGTAGAAACTTTGCTGGTCAATCTTACAGATCACATTCTTAAGGAAATGGACTTAGGCAAAATGACTGCCATCGTAATGCTTGACATGAGTTCGGCATTCGATACAGTGGATCATTCCACCCTTATTCACAGACTTAAGTCATTGGGCATTAAGGGTACTGTCCTCAAATGGTTCAAATCGTATTTATCTGACCGGTCACAGTATGTTAGAATTGGCAATTCTGTTTCCGACAAAAGTACTCTAAAGTATGGTGTGCCGCAGGGTTCGGTTGGAGGCCCACTGCTTTTTTCCCTTTATCTACAACCAATCAATGAGATATTTTCTAAACACTCTATTAATTATCACTGTTATGCTGATGACATTCAGATTTATCTCTCATTCAGCCCAACGATGGCATCGCTATCATCAGCCATCGTCAGACTTGAAAATTGTCTTGATGAGTTAAGATCCTGGCTAACGTCAAATAATCTCAAGCTTAATGACGATAAATCTGAATTCTTAATGTTAGGTTCAAAACACATGCTACACAAGGTTGATTACCAGTCATGTCATCTCCGTATTGGTAATATTTCTCTTACACCATCAAAAACCGCTCGAAACTTAGGCTTCATATTTGATCAGGAATTATCTTTCCGCAGTCACATCACACGTGTACAACAGAGTGTGAGGTATCAACTGCGCAATCTAAGTTTCATAAGAAAGAGTCTCTCAAGATCTGCAGCAGAAATTTTGATTCATGCATTAATCTCCTCTCGTTTGGACTTTGCAAATGCATTGCTTTATAATCTTCCTCAAAAAGACATCATGAAACTCCAACGACTCCAAAATTCTGCAGCCCGACTCCTGACCCTCTCCAAAAAATATGACCACATATCACCAATTTTACGATCACTTCATTGGCTTCCAGTTGACAAACGAATCGTCTTCAAGATCATTCTCCTTGTCCATCATGCTATGTACGGTCCTTCCCCTGTATACTTGCAAAATTCAATTCCAAAGTACAAATCTACAAGACATCTCCGCTCATCATCAGATACACTGCTGTTAAATATTCCGAGAACTAAACATTGTATCGGTGATCGGGCTTTTTCAGTGATTGGCCCAAAATTGTGGAACGAGCTGCCTCCCCAATTACGCCAGCTATCTTCAACAGAAGCATTCAAATCCCAACTTAAAACCTACTTGTTTGTTTCATCATAATATTTTAATACCTGTTTTGTGTCCAGTATATTCACTTCCATTGTATTGTCTTCATTAACTTTTCTATTCCAATCAAAGCGCCATGAGCACCGAAAGGTGGACCTGTGCGCTATACAAGTAGCCACTATTATTATTATTATTATTATTATGTTTTTCTTTATCATGGTAAAAATATACAAATTTAAGAACAAATCTATAACCCTGAGAACTTTTTCCCCTTCAAGTTAACTCTTCATTCTCACAGCCTACATGATAATATGAATCTAATCACAATTGGGTAGAAGAATCTATCAACAGTCATGTTCCAGTCACCATGGTAATAATATGATGTGATTTACTAATTTAAACAGTTTATCATTACATAATTGTAAATGATTTTTGCTGATAAAGTTTTGGTGGCCATAAGGTAATATTCGTTGAAGAAAGAAAAATTTGTCACTCTTCCTGCTTATTTTTACATTATCAAGACAGGTTTAGAGCACATTTGAAGATCCATTCATAACATTTTATTATTGACTTGTGAAACACAACCTTTGCAATATTCCAAACAATTTTTACACGTACTGGATACAAGTTGGGTAAGAAACTGGTTTTGACTCTTCCAGCTTATCCTCACATTATCAAGACAGGTTTACAGAGACAAAAGACTTCAAAACATTTTTCTGATGGCGACACACAACCGTTGCATTGTTCCAAACAAAATTTCATTCTTAAATGGTTACACGTACTTCATACAAGTTGGGTAATTTCGCTAGAGTTTGAGTTTCGATAATTTCGTGACCATGAATTCGGTAAAATTTCAACCTAGTATGATGCCAATAGACTTGTATACAATGATCTTTAAAAAAAGGTGAACACATCTACCTAATAATATTTGAAATATGAAAATATCAAAAATTCAGTGACTTTGCTGAATATTTGATTTTACAGTAACATATGAAGATGGAAGTATGAAATATGGATTGAAATTCTCAATACCTTTCCGACTACAACGCACATCAGACAAAACATTCTTATCTATTTTAGAAAATTTGAAGGTAGATAAAATCATCTATATTTCATCGAAATTGTATTGAATACAAAAAAAGTTTAGTTTGAATATCCTGGTTTTTATACTAATTCAGGAACACATTTACATTTTGGCAGGAATACTAGTTCTCATGCTGAGAAAACATTAAACACATGTACAACATGACACTATGTCAAAAGGGCAACTATTAGCTTATTATGGAAAAATGGAAACATGCAGGAATGTACAATTGCTGCATGTCATCATACTCATATCTTATCGTCTTGTTTATAGGTTTATAAATTCTTAAAGTGCCAGTGCTATGATGTCAATGTATCATGATGATTGCAAGATCTATTCTATATTTGTCCATTTTGTAAGACGACCCCAACTCAAGCTAGGCTTTCAGGGTACTTGCTTCCTTTGATTGTACTACTTTGTTACTTTACTTTATATTGATTGTGTTTGTGAAAAAATGGGAATAAATGCTACATTCAATTCAATTCAATATTTGATGATTTGCTTGGCAAAAATACAGGCTTTCAAGCCAGACTTTTTTCAGGCATATGATTTCATTTTAGTCAACACAAATTTCATGACTGATGATAAATTAATTTTTCTGCAATCTTCACAAACTCAGAAACAGCTATATCGCAACATTCTTCATTAAAAGCAGTAGATATCATCCTAAAAATGACAATTAAGAAAGTTAACCAAGGATTTTTAACATTCCTTAGTGCAATTATTAAATATTCTTCACATCAAACAATCCTTTTCACATATGAATTGATTTAAAGTAATGGCATATCCAATTGTATTTTGGATCCTGACACTGATGTAAATTGTATATAGTTTGGCAATAACTTCAAAGTTCTAGTTTTACAGCTATTTAAATGACAGAGATTAGAACACATTTACATTCTTTTTTTCCTTTGAATGGATCTTCACAAAACAGAATATTTTAACACATGTACATGATGATTACATATCAAATGATCTACAGAAAAACCAGTAATACCTTTCATTCAGGCCTTCAAACATTCAAACAAGTAATTTTTCTCAAGTCAGTGCATAGTTTGAGCTTGGATCAGATTGCTCATTTTCAAGTCCAATTTAATTTTGTGATTCGTCTTTTTAAATACCTTAAAATTCACAAGATGTTCTTTCTAAACTTCAGATGATATTAGTCTGATTTTCATCAACAATTTTTTTTAAAGATACATACCATGTCATTAATCAATATCTCAAGCTCCAAGCTCAAATTATCCGGTAAATCATTATTCATAAAACTCCGATTTGGTTGGACGTCTATTCCTTTCGTTATTTCTCTTCATTAATTTTTACATAATCAATGATAATTTCATAAATAATTGTTATTATAATTACACAAATTTTGCATAATCATATATACACATGTAGTTGATTAGATCTATATTGAACAAAGAAGAAACACTTTAAATACAGTAAGAATATCTTCATCTATATCTTCTAATTATTTTGGGGGGTCTAATCAACCACATACTGATTGGTTTCCCATTTCCACTTGTTAATACATTTTGAAGAAAATCATTTAACCAATGATTATAATCTTAAATATGCATCAATCTTGTCTTGTAATAATGTAACTTACATAGGCAAAAAAATCATGGTACCTTCAGGGCACAGCTTGAATTCAGGTTTTGACCACTTTGCCAAGATAGCAAGCTTGATTTTCTCAAAGTTACTTGGCTAATTTATCTCTCTCACATAATATTGGTAAATATAGGCATTCTATGAGAACTCTACTAATCGTTGAAAATACTGTTAAATTGTAATGTCCAACTGACAGAAAACCTTTTAATCCTTGAAAATACTATTAATTTGTAATGTCCAACTGACAGAAAACCTTTTAACTTAATTAAGGGTACTGTCTTGAAAAGTTTGAGAGATCATTATAACCTTGAAGGAGATATCTTGTGGCTAGAAGTATGTTGAAAAAAAAAGGAAGTCAAAGTCCAGCCATGAGATCTAATTGTCATTATTTCTTTGTTTTCTCAATTGGATTATAGAGAGATTAAGAAATACTAAATCAAAGTAAGAGTTCATACAGTGCAGCATTCCTCATGGCAAGATGATGACATACAAGTAAAATCAAAGTACTGAAAGCTTCTAATATCAACATTTGGAATTTTATGCTCCATTTGGAAAATAATTAATCAAGTTCGAGAGTTTATGTCATATACATACGCAGATTGATGCCAAGTACATTAAGTATGGTATCTATAAAATTGAATCCATTGTAAAGTCATGAGAGTGTTTTAATTCTAAAATATTCAGACTCTAGAAGGCAGTTGTGAGTTGCTTGATTTTTTATATCATTCAGTCAAAATCAGAAATTCAATGCTTTGAAAGATAGGAAAAAAAAACAATTCCACATTGAAAGTTATATGGAAATCCAGTAAAATTAATAATGGTAAACAAATATTCACATCAACACTTACTTTGCCTTGTATGTAATTGTTGCCTCAATACACTGCAAATTACTAGTAGTTCTAAGGCACATGCTCACATAAATTCATTGCCGATAATTTATTAACATTTCAAGTGTGACCCAATGCCAATAATATTATTAACTTTCGCAATAGAGTAATGGCAAACCATACAAGGATGCCTCGTTGTAGTTCCTTCAATAATGAAGAAAGAAATCTAACATGATGGGAAGATTAGTGCCAGCAAATTGCAATTCAAACAAAACCCTTGTGTCTTCCTAAGCCTGACACGTTGGGTATTAACCTTTCAATCACTGTCAGGTGACAAAGGTGACAATGATTGTATAATTTTTGATAGCACACATGAACTGCATCTACGATGCTACAACAATTTTCTTATGACATTGCAAATAAATCTCATTATATCTCCAGAATTTATAGCTCATTCAATACAGATCTGATAGTATACTAATGGAAGAATAAAATAAAATCTGGTTCGAAGTAATTCTGAAAATTTTCAATAAATTATAAATTATATCAGATCATCTATGTATCCTTTCTTTTTGACATTGCTCTAAATTTTGTTTCTTGATTTTTGTTGAAGTTCTGAGGCAAGTCACATATAAGTCTAGTAAAATACATCCACACACACTGAAAATGTTAAAACAAATGTCATGTCCAGTTGTACTTTTCTGTATTTTTAGTTATTTATCACTCAAACACCTTGTACTTCTCAGGAGTACAGTTTCTTTTACTGATTTCTGAACCCTAAAAGGGTCTTTTGAGTAAATCTTACCAAGCAAGATTTATTGTGAGAATTACGTTACTTTACTTATTGTGAGGATACATGTATTTCCATGATCTTAATAATCAAACAGTAGCTTGTCATACATTGTTCATGATATATTCATAATATCACTAATCTCCCAGCCGAGCTGAAGCAAATAGATATTGTATGCTTCACATCTGGCAATTCATATTTCATTTTTTTTTCTGTAAAGTTGTGTGAAACGCGGCAATATCTTAATAGAACATCATCAATGCCTCACTGCTCTCATTCATCACTAACAATCATTAATTAAATCAAGAATTACCTTAAACTACTAAACTACTGGAACACCTTCTTGGATTTCATGTTTCCTAAAATTGTTGGAAACCAGGGGGTGGACGCACGCCCCCTTTCGATTTGTACCCTGACCCATGGAACTCCTTAGCATGGACATTGAGCCGACTTCCCTTACCACCACCACCACCTGGTGACCCCTTCCTTCCACCACGTGAAGAGTCTCTACCACTCCCATAGGGTACAGGGGAGACCCTGTCAGGGTTATTGGATGGGGGCTTGAAGGCCTGAGGACCGGTCTGGAAGGCTGGGCTGGAGTGGGCCATGGGGTTGAAGCCGCTACCATCCTGAGTGGACCAGGGGATCTGTGAGTTACCTGCTGCACCTCTGGGCTGGTACTGGTCTGGTACCATAGGGCTCATTGGTGGGGTTCTGCGAAGGGGGAGATATAGGTGCGAGAACCATTACAATCAGAAAACAAACAGAACCAACAGAAATTTTCTGGAACTATCTGGAACCGAAACCACGAAATTCCAAGTTTTCCATGAAGCTATTCAGGCTTACGACTAACAATGGTACAAAGGATGAGTAGTTCTCCTCCACTAAGAAGATTATAGGAAGTTCTGAGACAAGAGTACATTTGTATTATATTCTATTATGTGTAGTGATGAAAAGAAGAAATATGGCAGTATCATCAGATTTAGAATGTTAAACAATGAACAAGATTAAACAAAACGAAGGCTAAATTCTACATTACGATGCCAGAATAAAAAAAAATTCTCCTTTTCTGGAAAATATGACTAACTTCCATCTAAAATAGTTTAAAATTATCAGAATATAAGCAAAGTATAGTCGAGATATTCATCTCCAAATGATTGCTGGTGGACCTTGATTGATTTCACCATCAAGCAGGCCTCCCTCCCCTTCTTGATGTGGGTGATTATTCCCGCCTTCACCCCTCGTCCTGCACCAAAGAGTGAATTACCTAGAGTTATTCTATCTTCCTCCAGGGCCTCCTCTTGATGTGAGTGTTTGCTTCCATCTCCCTCCCTGACCTTGGTAGATGGGGCTTGAGAGCTGGGGGTGGAGTGGCTGCTGGTTCTGGCCCCTGTAACTCCTACTGCTCTGGTAAGAGGGAATTTAGAGGGTGACTTACCTTGAGTTATTCCACCTTCCTCCAGGGCCTCCTCTTGATGTGGGTGATTGTCTCCAGTTACCTCCCTGACCCTGGCCTCGGTAGCCCCCATTATTCTTGTAGGAGGGGCTTGATGGGGGTTGGGGTCTTCCACTGTTGAAACCACCACTATTACCTCCACCTCTACCACCATATTGACCTGAACATTGACAGAAGAGAGAAGAGAAATCATGTAAATGAAAAGAGAGATGGGTGAATAATGGAAATGAAGCTAAAAGAGAGATAGGGAGTGAAATCAAATAAAGAGGGTGCACATTGGGGGAAAAGGTGATAGGGAAAAAGAAAGGCGAGATTGTTTAGAAAATCATTTGATTCTATATTGTTACTTGATCTTTCGCCAACTTGTTTTTCCCCTTTCAAGTGACGAGTTGAATATGGGGATTTCCATTCATTATATGAATTGATAACCACACAGTCACTACGCTGACCTAACAAGTTCACTATTGTGCCTCTCTCAACTTACCTCCTTGTCTTTGGTCGTTCCCTCTCCAGCCTCCTCTATTTCTACCTTGCTGCTGGCAAAAAAAAGAGAGATAAAAAGGGAAAAATTAGATTCTACATGAGTTTCTCAATTTCCTGATTAATATTCAAAGAATTTTGTAAAAAAAAATCAGCCATACTGGTAACAAATTAAGTGTTTAGATAGGGAGAATTAATTAATGTAACTAGCATTACAGAGTAAATTATTGATAAATAATTCTGCTTCCCTGTTCTCAGGCTTTTGGAAATTTTGCATTAATGTTCACTCTAAAATTTCAACTAAAAAATACCTAAATAAATGTGCACAAACATCTAGAATTTGGAAAAGACGATACCACTGTCACAACATCTGGAAACAAGAACAAATTTGAATCACAAAATAAGAATTACATGTCCATATAACTAATTAAAATTCAAATTGGTTACACCACACATAGTAAATTAAAGATAACAAAAATCTCCATCATAAGAGGAACAAAAGTAGAAAATCACCTGTGAATTAGCAAAGCGATTTGACATGCTGCCACTTGGTGGACTGTTGAATTGCTCTATTGCTGTTGGAAAAAGAGAAGAAAGTAAAATACTTGATGAACAAAAAATGAACAAAAGTCATTGGTGCATTCTCACTACAAAACTGCTGAGGGAGCTATGCAGTTTTCAACATCAACAACTCATCAGAGTTGGCTGAACCATTTACGTGATGGATTTTCGTGCATGTCTGTCCATGTTTGCCATCTTTTAGAACTACAAATCATGCTAACTCAACACTAAATTCTGAGCTTTCATTAAACGATGCTGTGTTTTTTTTCACGCAGCACAGTGTACCTTGAGTGATGTTTAGATGAAGAAAAATGAGCAAGTATCAGTAAATAAAAAACGCCACTTGCGTATAAGTTTCCCAAACTGTCAGTTTCTTCCCAGCAGCAATAGATCGATATTACATTATTAGTGGCAAGAATAGGGATATAACATTTTTGTGGTGAAAATTGGGACGTTACATTGTCAGTAGTCAGAATTGAAACTATTGATATTTCTTTTACAATCGTACGCAATCTCATCAGATCACTGGACTCTCCTGCGAAATAGCAAGGAAACCATACAGAATAGAGGCCTCCAGTATACATGTAGCATGGATGAAGTAAAAAAAGAAAAAGGGCTAGTTACCCATTGGTTTAGGTCTCTGTCCCACTCCTACAGGCTGCTGCAGTCCTAGAGACTGCTCCTCATTCGTCAGGACTCGGATCAGTGTCTTCAGTACAGCCTGAAAGAATCACAGCAAATCAGAACAATTCAAATTATAACTTTCATTTGATAACATTTAAATACTAGATGAATCCTCGACCGCGCACGGTCGAAATTTATGCCTCCGCCAATCAGAAAGATATGTACGGCTTGTTCCATGCCTCTCAGAAAT
>BQKZ01000485.1:44702-56739 GCA_036244855.1 Temnopleurus reevesii | reverse complement strand
TACACTTACAAATATGCTTGCAACAGATCCACCACCTCTGTTTGGTTGAACATCTTTGCAAAATCCAATGCTGATCTGTAGCAGAAATAACAATATCCAATAAGATTCAATTCGGCATTCAATGAAAGAGCAACCTAATGCACAAAATATTAACACAAACATCTACAGTGTATCGTAATGGATGCTATTCAAAATTTCAATTCAGAATTGGAAAATGATTTAAATCAAACTTCTATTAAACATAATATAAGCAATTTCCTGGAAATTAGTTTAGTTTAGTTTAGTTTAGTTTATTTAAACCATATCAAACACAACATATATAATGTATAAAAAGCATAAATCATAGAATAATGAATGAAATTCCTCATAACATAGATATCCACAGGAGTTCTTTATGAAAATAACTAATTAAATTTGCTACTGCAAATAATTGTTCAATGCAAAGGCAATGTCCCAATAAAATGCATGCTAACAATATATGAAGGGTTTCGTACATTTTCATGTATATGATCCCGATTTCAACAAAACAATGGAAATATTTAGCCAATTTTACCTCTCGTCTGATGCTTTGAGGGTTGCATTAGCTCCAAGACTAAGAAGCTGTTCTACCATCTCAACATTGCCCCGTCCTGCAGCTACCATCAGTGATGTCACACTTGACTCTGAGTGAGCATAGTCAACTATGGAGTGATAAAGAAGAGAAAAAGAATACGGTACAGGATAACCATGCCAATATTGCTCCACCCTGCCTGTAGCAATTGTACGTGTTGGGTGGTTAAATGGGAAGAATCTGTGATATAATTCTGAGAAGAGTCCATCATAGAATAATAAACAATGGCAAGAGAAAAATAAAATCTGACCCTCTCAACATTGCCTCGCCCAGCAGCAACCATCAGAGATGTCACACTTGATTCAGAGTGAGCATAGTTAACTATGGAGTGATAAAGATAAGATAAACGAAACATGAAAAGATGGTGACTTCATGCACTCCCGAGGGCATCATTAGTTGTTCTCCACCAGTCATTAGGAGTTTCAGCCCGTTCTGAACAATACTCCCTCTTGGTGGTGGGCCAGCAGTGCCAAATCACCATCTCCCCTCTGATTACATAAAACACACATTATTTAAGTGCTGGTTGCCTCCTTACTTTGGACATACTTAAAGGGAAACTACACCCAGACAATAATGTACTGTCAGTAAATGAAGAAAAATCAGATGAACAAACTGTGAAAAATTGAGCAAAATTGGATAATCCGTTCAGAAGTTATGAATTTTCAAATTTATCATTTCCACCTTTGCTGGACATCCTTAAAATGGCATGCGTATAGCTAATTAACATAATCTGTGATGTCATACATGGAGAACTCCTCATTCACTTTGCATATAAATTCATTGAAAATGAATCAATATCATATTTCAAATGAGCAATCAACCCCGTTCTTTCTGGAAAGCTTACAGAATTGATGTGGCTATAATATATCTAACCAAAGAAAAAAAAATTGTGTCTACTTTTCAGGAGAAAGAGGAAAATGTGAAATTTTGTGTACAAAGTGAATGGAGAGTTCTCCATGTTGGCAGCCATTTTGCGCCAGTACGTTTACCAATTTAAGGAGCCCATAAGGGGTGTAAATCAAAACTTTGAAAATTCATAACTTTTGAATGGATTATCCGATTTTGCTCAAATTTTCACAGTTTGTTCATCTTATTTTTCNAAAAAACACATTGTTTATATGCTGGTTGCCTCCTTACTTTGGACATTCAAGCAGAGTCATTCCCTGCAGCCTCAAGCTGCAGCTTTACATACGTGCTTGCTCTCTATTTTCATAAAGCCCAACTCCAGGAACAATCTCAGAAAGAAAGAATACAGTATTGCATGACCGTGCTGAAATTGCTCTACCCTGTCTGCTGCAACTCTACATGATGGGTGGCTAAATGGAAGCATCTGTGATGTGATTCTGAGTAAAGTATGTTATAGAATGATAAACAATGCAAGGAGAAAAATATTACATACCCATCTCCATATTAACCCAAGCCGCTGCTACCTGTAGTGATGGCATAATGGATTCTAGATTATATTCATATGTTTAGATTGCTTCACTCATGATTTTCTTTCAAATGCCAAGCTTTCTTCACTTGAAAGAAATTCTATTTACTTACCACTGACGTTCTCATTGAGTAGCAGATAGAGAAGTTGAGAGAAGTAGTCATCATCACCTGTCTTCCAACAGTCTGAGAGGGCGCTATCCATATCATGGGTTAACCATTCAGGCATGTCATCAACATCAATAGATGTCTACAGTATGAAAGAAAATAGGATATTTCAAAAATTATTATCTTCTAAAGTTCCCGAATAGTATTATGTAAGTCACAATTTTTTTATTTTTTTTATATGACCATGGATCATTCTATTTTTCTTCACAAAGCAACATAGGTATAAGTCTCAAGTCATTGTAAGCAGAATATAAATTTTGGTCTCATCATATGAATTTAATGAATTTCAGACCTTTGCAAACATTAGCGAGTTTTTATTGTCACACTTTTTAAAACATTGTTCTACAAAAGTCTATGGGCACTCTAATGACCTCATATTTCAGCAAATTTATGGTCACAAACTTTGTGAAAATAAAACCCCAGCGAAAATTTCAATTTTTACAGTAAATTAGAACATTACAAAAATAAATCTAAAAAACCATGTTATTTCTTACATCAGCTGCCGATGGGCCTATACAAGCTCCCTGGAATTCTCTTGAGAGTGAGTCTACAGACGGGTGAACAGGTGCCATGGCCTGGCTCTTTCCTGCAGTCGCTCCACCTGACTGCTCAGATGTATACCATTTGTTGAGTTGTGCTTGTTGTTTGGCAACTGGTAAAAAGATAAAGAGAATGATAAATAACACATTTTTCTCCTGTTTTATACTAGAACATGAGGGAACAATAAATAGATGTGTACTAATGATCAAGCCACAGAAATTATCTAAGATTGCATAAATATATTACCCACCACCTTAAATCAACAAAGCAGCTGTCAAGTTAACAGAGGACAAAATCTTTTGACATGTCAACATTTAGTCTAAATCAAGAATTTTATCATCAACTGCAAGATGCTGCCTATCATTATCGTTGCTGCAAGAATATCTTCATAAATTTGCAAACTGTGAACCATTCTGAACACTCATTTGACTTTGCAAGAGATTTGCAACCGTTCACAAATTTTTTGCAATGGCCTGTCAGTATTGGCATTATTGAAAACGTTTTTAAATGAACAAATGCACTACCTTTGCCTTTTTCCTTCTGATACTCGATCATCTTCGCATTGGTGTACCCAGTGCTGTGTGAAGAAAGAAAACATCCAGTCATACTATTAATCAGGAATATCATATTCCAATGGACAAAGAAATAAACATATCTAAATAATATTCACATCTTCCAATTTGTTTCAAAATGTTTGGCACCATTTCCTCCTATTGATTAGATAGAGGCTCACTCCTTTAACTAAAAGTTGGTTGGTGCTGTATCAGACTACTATCATCCTTTCTTCTCTGGTATTACACTTTCCCTTCATTACTGAAATACCATTCTTAAACTGTTCTCAGAAATGTTGAGGTTTGAATCAATCAAATTCCTACATAAACTTCACCAAAGAATGCTATACCATTCCCTTATTTCTAACAACCCTAGCAAGCAATTGAGGCAAAATATATGTAACACTAAAAACTTACAAATATTATTCTATCCAAACTGTAAAAGGAACTAAGATAGGCTTACCACTTCAGTGCATCTTCAAGAAAAAGTTCTTCAACATCATACATATTTCCTGGAACTGAAAGACAATCAAAGTAAAATGATATAATAGCTTTCGTGATTTTTAACAAGGAATTCTCCAAAAAAAAATCTGATGGCTGCTGTTCTTTCAGCAAAGAATTACATCTTCCATTTAGAACTTCACTATTAATTAGACAATGTTAACCGTAAGCTATAACCACAAGCAAAATGTTCAAGTACACAATCTTTTTAAATACTTTATAAAAATGAAAGTTATCCAAACTCAACACAATATTCTTGTCAGTACTCAGACTACCATGAAATACCTAACCCATCATAAGCTGAATAAGCAAATGTAATTGCATAGCATTTTTGATAACCAAAACATAGTCATCTTACTTGTACATAGTATCTCCTTGTTCTCTATTTCCTCCTGAATTACTATCACTTGTTCATGATAGGATCTTCTCGATTAATAAATCTTTCTCCATTTTCACTCTGAAGTGTTGACAAATCGTGCCACAGTCTATACTCCACCCCTTGAACATAAAAATTAATGAATAATAAAGCCTACCAGAAACAATGGGGCAGTTGTTGAAGTAGCGTACAAAGAGTTGAACATCGAGGGCAGCACTCATGAGGATTAATTTGAGATGTCTCTTGCGGACCATGAGGTCTCTAATCTGGGTTACAAGAAAGTCACTGAATCTATCCCTCTCATGGATTTCATCCTAGTTTGGGAAATAATGAGTATATTGAAAAACAGTGAATAATTCTACTTTCCATATATGATTAGGAGTTTTAGAAATTGACGAAGCATTTTTAATACTACTGTAAAGTTCTATGTGAAAAAAATGCTACACAAAGCATCTTTTGCATAGCAATCCTGCTATATTATCGGTTTATCCCCACTTGGTCCAATGCAATCTCGTCCAATGACCGTTTCGTCCAAACGCGCTTCGTCTAACATTAGGTCGTCCAATTACCACTTTGTCCATTATTCAATTCGTCTAATAGCCGCTTGGTCCACTAACCAGTTGGTCCAATTGTCAGTTGGTCCAATAGCCATTTGGTCCAATAGCCAGTTGGTCCAATANAATTATAACAATATCTGCAATAATTGTTATTCTTTGAGCCCTAATCCTTACCTCATGCCTACAATCATCTCCATAGTAGCTCTTGATAGAAAGTTCCTGTCACAAAACGTTCCTTCCCAGCCATCAGTACGAGCTCTCTGCCACGACTAAAATATAGGAACAAGAAAAGAACGCAGTCTGAGTTCACAATGCTGCTTCAACAACTACTATTATCAGCTCTTGTGCCAAATGATCAAGAACTTCATGCATATTACAGCAGTTCTTAATTTTACAAACGATTTGATGAAACACCATCCAAATATTGTGTTTAACCTATTTGATGACCGCAATAGTGTATTCCTGTAAAGCAAGCCAACAGTCTGAATGACATACAGTTTTCACCTTCTCATCTATGAATACATGAAAAGACCAACAAACATCTTTTCCGAAAGTCCTCATAACCTTTTTATGTCCGTCCACATTTTTATGACCACTATATATATAACTGGCAAATATTTTGGGTACCAAGTACTCCTGTGAACTCTTATCTAGCAACAATATGTTGGGATTTGATAAAGACAATTGACAAAATGATGAAACTACAACTGGAAGCATCATATTGATTTAGAATGCCAGCATTAATTTGGCCATATGAATTAGACAGAGTACAATACATTTTAAGATTTTAAGGATTTTGCTAACCTGGAATGCTCTGAGTAAGGCCATATGATCACTGAATGTGTTGGAAGAATATTTCTTGCGGACCTGCATTGCACCACGCTTCTGAGATGGGTGGTTGGGAAGAACAACTGGAGAAAAGAAGTTAAAAATAAAATGTAAAAATCAAATAACAAACTGCAAGTATCTGTCAAGCAACCCCAAAAAGTCAAATGTATATCAATATACTGTCTCAAATTATCATAAAAACAAAAGAAGAGACATCTCTTCAAATTAAAGAATTCAGAAGAAAATTTCATTCTGTTTTGAAATGTAATTTGATCAAATTTTACTGATCTCTTTTTAAATCGAAAGATGTTGTTAATGAAATCTCAACATTTGATCAATAGTATTCATATGTCAAATTTTCATCTTATTCTGTAAATGCATTTCACAGGAAATGATAATTTAAAGGCACACAAAATTTCGTTTCATGAAACAAAATCGAACAAGCTGTCCTTACATGGATCTTTGTAGGCAAGAGCACACACGATGGTGAGAACGGGATCAAGGCACTTCAAGACGATGGCATAGAGAACCATTTTACCAAGCCTTGGATCAACTGGTAGATCAGCTAAGTGACAGCCCAACTCAGTTAGGTCTTCCCACTTATCCATTGCATCAATTGACTGTAAAACAAGCAAAAATTTTCATAATCATCTGTTAATTCAGGATAGAGAACCATTTTTTCCAGTGTACAGTCAACTGGTACGTCAGTTACGTGGCAGCCCAGTTCTATTAGGTCCTCCAACTTATCCATTGCATCAAATGACTAAAAAGGAAAATGGTAATAATATTAGTACAGATTTATATAGCGCCTTATCATGTCTATATCAGTGCTCAAAATGCTTCCAATATTATTAACCAGTCACTGGATGGCTATTCAAGCCTAGCATCAAGGCAGCCATAAAGGCCCTCATATCATCAGATGTGTTGCTGTTTCGTATAGGTCCAGCTTTTAGGATAATTTTCTTGCTGAAGGAAATTATCACATGCATGGAAAAAAAAAGAAACATGTTTACTAACAAAAGCAATGAAGAGTAATTCAACTATTTTACAAAATAATTCATTTCCTGTACAATATTAAGAATATCATTTACAATTTGCCTTTTCATAGGTTTATTAATCTCTTCAAAAAATTTGGAACCAAATTTATGTTACACACTTAGCCACCATGTATTAACTAAATTATCATGTGAATTATGAATAACGTTTATATTGAATAGACAAACAATCCAAAATCTGTTAAATGCTTGGCTAACTTTTTAAATTAGGCTTCATGGTGAAATTTCACATCAAATATATTTAATATTTTCTGCGTGAAGAGGGATTACACATTCAACAAATAAAAACATGAGCATTACCTTGAGTAAATCAATAGCATTCTTGATGGCTATGGTTGCTGGTGGTTCCGGTGCCCTCTTTAAGAAGTCTGCTATTGAAGTCTCATTTGGAGCAAGAAGCTTGGTGTGTAGGCACAGCTCCTGTATGAATAATAATTACTCAGTTTCACCTCATGTTCAATATACACTTTCATTATATGACTATTATGTGTGTAGGATTATCATGATGTAAATATACACTTTGTAAGCAACACCAATAATATTAATACCTTTGTTACTACTGTCTGTGTCACTGATGCTATAACTTCCATTGCGACTATCTCTGACACCACCCACATTTTCAATACAATATTCATCAACATCATCCTTGTAGAGACAAAATTATCAATATCACCCATATCACTACCATCATCATCATCATCATCATCATGATCATCATGATCATCATCATCATCATCATCATCATCATCATCACCTTTATCCTCTTAACTGACATTATAACATCACTGTGACAACCAGCATCACCACAATAAGAATTACCATGATCATAATGTCATCATCAATAACCAACAACAGCAACAACAACAAAAATAACACAAAATAACAGCAACAAAAACAACACAACAATTTCTTCAGAATTTCTTACATGCAAGGGTGTCCTGAGAATCTCTGGAACCTGGAAGTCAGGTAAACTATGGAAGCGTACTCTGCTGATCAGATGAAAGCACATGCCAGGACGACAACGACCAGCCCTGAAAAGCACAACAGATTATAGTACCACCATAAGATGCCATAACTTATTTGTATGTAATTACATGATATATCTGAATCCTGTTTTAAAACAAGGACATTCTACAGATTGATATCTTTGAGTGTAAAGGGAATGAAAAGCGGCAATCAAAATCGTGCGATCATAACTTAAGAAAATAAAAAAATATATATAGAACCGACTCTTGTCATCTGAAAAAAAATATGATTCCATCTGTCATTGCTGTGAATGAAGGATGTGCATCTTTATATAAAGTAAACACTTTGCGTGTTAGGAAACGTACCTTCCTTTTCTCTGCTTTGCACTAGCCTTGGAGATCCAGTTGCTCTTTAGTGATGAAATGTTGGCAATTGCATCAAAGGATTTCTGTGATTTCAAGAACAAGATAAGATTTGAGTGCATAGGGTGGAACAAATAATGATTAATACCTAAAACATGATACACATACAAAACAAAATGACCCAAAATTGTAAATAATTGGAGGGAACCATCCTTCATCTTATCTATAGTTAATCAATAGATACATGCATTGAACCATCCATGTGAAGTTTAAAATGCTCTTGTGGCATGTGAGTTTATTTATATTCATAAATTTATATATATATAATCATTTATTCAGGAAGATTATACACTTATCATTCCCCATTATTTGAATTTCAGAAAAGGTACAGTAGTTCATAAATGGTATACATACCTCTTTCACCTTGCCTGAGTCTACAACAAAGACTACATCATTGATTGTCACACTGGTCTCAGCTATGTTGGTCGATAGCACCTGAATAACACAAATACAAATTAAAAGTAAATAACTGAATGGTCATCGCAGAAGAAGCGATGTGTATTGAAATGTGGCTAAATATTGAAGCTCAGATTTAACAATTTCATTCTGACAGGAAGACTGATATAATGGGTTGAGAAACATAAAAATGTAAAGTTTTTTTCCCCTCTTACCATTACTTACTGATTTTGTCAAACTTTGCACTGTCTTGTCCCCTTCATCAGAGTACTTATTTTCATAAATTTCTTAATTTGTAGTGCCCCATAACTTAACAACAATTAAAAGCGAAATAGGAAGAGTTGGTAAAGCAACTGTCCTTTGGTCAAGTAAATCAAAATTGAAAGATGAAATAAGTAGAACCTTATAGTGCTGGTCACTGACAGGGGAGAGGGTAGGATAAAGAGTTGAAAAGGGGAGGAGGCATGGTGCAGGATTATTTCTCATACTCACAATCTTTCTAATGCCAGGGCCAGGTGTTTTGAAGACCTTCTTCTGATCGTGGCTCTGCATACTGGAGTGTAACGTAAGGACCTGAAAGGACTGACGATCGCTGAAGGCATCATCTTGAAGGAGCATCTCACGTAAGGTGACTATGTCATCATAACCAGGCAAGAATACAAGGATTGCACCTGATGAAATGGAAATGATAAAGTTTGTATAGGAGGATGCTGAGGACAATATATTTCTAACTGGCATTCAACAATAATAGCCACCATCATCACCATCACCATCATCATCATCTTCATCATCATCATCGACATCACCATATATTTGTCCAAAAGTCATTATCATCATCATCATCATCATCAACCCCATCATCATCATCATCATCATCATCATCATCATCATCATCATCATTATAGTCATCATCATTATCATCACCATCATCAATAACACCACCATCATTATCATCATCATCATCATCATCATCATCATCAACATCACAATATATTTTTCCAAAAGTCATACCCTCTTGTGAGTTGCTATATATGTAATCAAGGAGAGCAAGAATCAGGGTCAGATCAACTCTCTCATCATCAAAACTTTGTCGTTTAATTCAACCCTTTATTTGTAAACAATTATCCTGTAAATATCTGTATGCGATTTTCCTTTGTAATTTTGTTTCAATTTGATGTTTACTTGATATTGTTCACGTTTATTTTTTGTTATATTGTATGTTTTTGAAATGGAAAATAAATAAATAAAATCAAATCAAATCAAATCAAATCAAGAAGTTCTCTGTCCTCACTATCACCACTATCATCATCATCATGATTATCATCATCATCATCATCATCATCATCATCATCATCATCATCATCCTCATCATCATCAACATCATCATCATAATTCTTACCCTCTTGTGAGTTGCTACATATGTAGTCAAGTAGGGCAAGTATCAGGTTCAGATCAACTCTCTCATCATCAAAGCTGTGATGGTAGGCTTGAAGAAGTTCCCTATCCTCTGCACTCACTTCACTGTGATTCCTCAATAATTCACTCTCATCCTGCTTGCTTGCCTGGACGGTGTCCCTGTGAGGGTCAAGGTTGTAGGGGTAAACAAGTCATAGGTGTATCTCATCATGCAAGATGGAGGCATCATGGCCAGGTGGAAAGTGCCACTACTGTAAACCACAGGGCAGTACATGGGTATAATTCCTTATCTTATTTACAAAATTTATCCACATCTGATACTCTCACTTAGATGAAAGTAAAGTACTGGCAAATAGCAACCGTCTTTGTAGTTGGTTTAGCAAGTGTGCACCTTACTGGCTGCAAAAGACTATAAATTTGGTGACTGGCTATTGTTATTTCTATTTAGTTCTGGGAACATGAGCAAAAGTATTTAAATCAATTTCAACTGCAATCAATGACCTTCATGGCAGAAATACCCTGAATCAAACTAACAATTATAGTAAAGCGGAGGTATATGTGTGCTGTATCCATTACAGAAATACAAATAAAGTCAATTTGAGCTTCAGTGACACTCTCACAAGAAGTTGGACCGATGTATTTCTCTAGTTGAATTCTTGAAATATTCCTTTCACATTCAGTAAAAACACCCAAGAGAGAATAGTTAAGAAGCGCAAATGATGATGAGCAGGTCTTGTGGAAAAGATATTGAACACTTTTATCCAGACAAGGGTTAAAAAATAGTCATTTAAAACTACACTTACAAATATGCTTGCAACAGATCCACCACCTCTGTTTGGTTGAACATCTTTGCAAAATCCAATGCTGATCTGTAGCAGAAATAACAATATCCAATAAGATTCAATTCGGCATTCAATGAAAGAGCAACCTAATGCACAAAATATTAACACAAACATCTACAGTGTATCGTAATGGATGCTATTCAAAATTTCAATTCAGAATTGGAAAATGATTTAAATCAAACTTCTATTAAACATAATATAAGCAATTTCCTGGAAATTAGTTTAGTTTAGTTTAGTTTAGTTTATTTAAACCATATCAAACACAACATATATAATGTATAAAAAGCATAAATCATAGAATAATGAATGAAATTCCTCATAACATAGATATCCACAGGAGTTCTTTATGAAAATAACTAATTAAATTTGCTACTGCAAATAATTGTTCAATGCAAAGGCAATGTCCCAATAAAATGCATGCTAACAATATATGAAGGGTTTCGTACATTTTCATGTATATGATCCCGATTTCAACAAAACAATGGAAATATTTTGCCAATTTTACCTCTCGTCTGATGCTTTGAGGGTTGCATTGGCTCCAAGACTCAGAAGCTGTTCTACCATCTCAACATTGCCCCGCCCAGCAGCTACCATCAGTGATGTCACACTTGACTCTGAGTGAGCATAGTCAACTATCAAGTGATAAACAAGAGAAAAAAAATAAGGTATAGCATAACCATGACAATATTGTGGTTGGTTAAATAGGAAGTATTCGATTTGATTTTTTCCATTTAAAAAACAATGATTCTGAATATGATTCTGAATAGAGTCCATCATAGAATGATAAACAATGGCGATAGAAAAATCAAACCATCTCAATATTACCCCGCTCTGAAGCTACCGTCAGAGATGTCACACTGGATTCAGAATGAGCATAGTCAACTATGGAGTGATAAACAAGAGAAAAATAATAAGTATATGATAACCATGCCAATATTGCTCCACCATGCATGTAGCAATTGTACGTGTTGGGTGGTTAAATGGAAAGTATCTGTGATATAATTCTGAGAAGAGTCCATCTTAGAATAATAAACAATGGCAAGAGAAAAATAAAATCTGACCCTCTCAACATTGCCTAGCCCAGCAGCAACCATCAGAGATGTCACACTGGATTCAGAGTGATCATAGTCAACTATGGAGTGATAAACAAGAGAAAAATAATAAGTATAGGATAACCATGACAATACTGCTCCACCCTGCCTGTAGCAATTGTACGTGTTGTGTGGTTTAATGGAAAGCATCTGTGACATGATTTTTAGTAGAGTTTATCTTACAATGATAAACAATGGAGAGAGAAAATAAATCTGACCATCTCAACATTGCCCCGCCCTGCAGCTACCATCAGTGATGTCACACTGGATTCAGAGTGAGCATAGTC
>BQKZ01000485.1:18555-30565 GCA_036244855.1 Temnopleurus reevesii | reverse complement strand
ACAAAATCCTTCTATTAGGCAGCTTAAAAGAAGAGTCTACCCCAGGAAATATTTTTTAACAGAAGCAGAACAAATTGGGGATTAAAACAAAAAAAAGTTTGAATAAAATCGGACAAGTAATAAAAAAATTGGGAATTTTTAAAGATTTGAAAAAATGGGCAAATCAGTGGAAATTTCCAGAGATGTTGCCAATTTGATGACATCATGTGTGCACAACTATCCAGACTTTTCATTATGAATATGGTGCAAAATTCATCATTTTTACAGAAAATTGCAAAGTTTGTATGAATGTAAAAATGCAAATAGTGGATCTACATATGTATCATAAAGATATCATATGGTTAAACTTTTGAGCAAATCATATTTTGGGGGAAAAAAGTAACATATGAATGTCATAGATGGTCAGTTGTGCACCTGTGACGTCATCAGTTGCCAATTTGTCTAAATATTCAAACATTCATAACTCTCTTATTAGCTGTCCGATTTTCCTCAAACTTTTTTTTTGTTCTGATCATCTAGTTTTTCCTCTTCTGTCGAAGAAATATAATTTTTGGGGTAGACTCTTCTTTTAAAATTAAAGAGCGAAACATTTAACACGATCGATCTTTGACCAACGCCCACAGACATTTCAGGTATTTTTTTCAATGTAGCAATATGTTTTCGGACAAATGAATTGTGGTTGAATGCTATATACTAGTATACCATGAGCCCCCCCCCCAAAAAAAAATGCAATGTTTGAAGTATGAAAATGTTGATATATTGGATATAAACCAAAACTATTTTTTTGTACCCTAATCATTGGGAAAAAATTGATTGAAAAAACATCAATCTCCCGAAAAATGAGAAATCTCATTGCAACATGTGGTAGGATCTGGACAAAATATTTAAAAACTGTAAAGAAAGACACATCCACAGACACAGACAGACAGAAAGACAGACACACACACAGACACACACACACACATACATACACACAACACACACACATACACAGACAGACACACACATACATACACATAGACACAGAAAGAAAGACAAACAGACATATGCACACACATACAGACACACACACACACACACACACACACAAATACAAATACACAAGCACATACTAATGCACAACCATAAACAAGCAAACAAATACCAGATACATACACACACATACACGCCCAAATGAATTCATCAAGTTGCACAAGAGCCGAATGTTTAGCGAGTAATTCAAGTTCAAAACTGACAAATGCGGGAATTCATAACTTTTTTTAACCCCATCCCGCCCTAAAAAGAATAGTTGTCAAATTGCATTGACTGAATAATAAAATAACGAATAGAAATGAATAAAAAGATTTTTTTTTCATTCACTCTTTGCGTTATATCATTAATATATGAGTCATTTAACACTACTACAATCATATACATGTACTTCAGTCTATTTTAAAGTAGAATACAGACATTTTAGCACATTCACAACCTCCACTGGCACGTCCCAGTGNACACACACACACACACACACACACACACACACACACACACACACACACACACACACACACACACACACACACACAGAAACACAGGCAGATACACACACACACACACAGGCAGACACACACACACACACACACACATACACAGACAGACACACGAACACGTATATAGACACAGACAGATAGACGGAGAGTTGCACACACAAACACACAAGCACACGCTAAAGCACACCCATAAATAGGCAGACAAGTACCAGACACATAAACGACGCACACACCAAAATGCATTCATTAAGTTGCACCATCTTATGAATAAAAACTAGACCCGAATGTTTTAACAAGTAATTCAAGCTCAAAATTGACAAATCTGGGAATGCCTAACTTTTTTTACCCCCATCCCGCCCTAAGAAGGATAGTCGTCAAATTGCATTGACTGAATAATACAATACTGAATGGAAATGATTTAAAAAATGAAACTTTTTGCGATTCACTCTGTACATTATATTATCAATATCCAAGTTCTTTGACCCCACGAAAATGGGAATAGACATGTTTTTATTATTATTTGTTTTTTAGCAAAGTCAAAATCTACACCGGCACATCCCAGTGGACATGGGGGGGGGGGGGGGGGGGGGGGGGGCAGGAATGGGGACAAGTACCCCATTCTCCAGGACTATTCTCATCCCCAGGGAGGGGGCAGCATACTGTGGGCGGGGCCAGGCTGGGGCAGGGTGCAAATGCCTCCCCAATTAAATTTCTAACATGAAGAAATCATTTTATGTGCCCTTTTCCTGGGTCAAAGAAAAAGTAGCCTTTAATTGTGTCACTGAGTCAAAAGAAACGGAACACATGCAAGGGCTTCCTACATGTCTCTCAAAGCCGGGCCCTGTGTGCACCTATAGCATCTACAGATGCCAGGAAAACATCTGTTGGAATCGCAAAAATAAAAAAAATTCTGGGACAGCTCCCCTAACTTCCCCTAACTGGGGCTTCGGACCCAGTGTGTGCCTTTAGCCCCAACAGATACCAGGAAATCACATTTTAGAATCATAAAAATAAAATAAATTCTGGGGCAGCTCCCAAACCTCTCCTTGGGGCTAAGCTTCAGACCCGGTGTGTGCCTCTGACCCCTACAAATACCAGGAAAACGCATTTAGAATCGTAAAAATAAAAAAAATATTATGGGTAAACTCCCCAAATTCACAATGATATGTTAAGAAACGCACTTGTAGTCATTATAAATTAAATAGATTTTGACAAGAATAATTATATCATCATATAATACAGCTTGATTTACCTCATATAGTGGTTATAATGCTGATAAAAAATGTACCTTCAATTAGTTGTACGATTTTGACATGAAAATGCCCTTTTTCACCCCCCCAATAAAAATCCGTTCCGCCGCGCTTGCGNACAAGTCAACAAAATAGCATAAAACTAGTCTGCTTTTATTCAATCAAAATATCATCTAGTTTTCATCTCCTATATAAATACATATTTCTAGATAAATCAAATTTACATATTTCAGCTAATTCACACAACATAGAAAGGCATAGATTGGGAATTTCTAAAATCTAACTTGCTTCAGGTCACTCATATTTTTCATTAAATTTGACGAGACAGATTCTTACCTCTACAGACCCAAATCACATAATATCTGCAAACAAAAATGTTCCTTGGTTGCCCTACACCAACTGAAATTAGCCCAACCTGATTTTTCTCTCTATTTCTATTTTTTTTTTTGGTTTAAATAATCTTTTTTTTTTTAGAGGCAACCAAACACTCTCTTCTTGGTCTTAATTAATGTATATATCAAACATTTACATTTACCATAAATATGACAAACATTTGCAATCAGGGAATGGGGGAAAAAGAAGAAGAAAACAAACCATATTATTTGTTTTTGCTCATGTTGCCTTTTTTCAGTTCATTCTTCTTATTCTTTTCCTTTCCCTGGAATTAGTCTGGGATGGATTTCCCGGCCTTGCAATAAAATAATTATGTTACTGATTGCACACACATCTAATTCAATAAGTTGCTAAAAACAAAAGTTACAATGTTTTTCAAGGTGATATAAACAATGTACACAGCATGATCCAATTAAATTGAGGAATGATTTTCAAGGTGATTTCAAAATTTCACACACTATACATGTATATTTATGTAAAATTGTTGCATTTATGCAATTCATTTCATTGAAAAAAAGCATCTCTAGTTATACTTAATCTGTTCAATGACAAACATGCATATTTTAACGAGATATTTACATCATCAGATTATGAAGAAGGAGGTAAAATACATATCCACAATGAATAGTAAACTCTACAGTGCAAATTTAACATTTGATCCTGGTAACAAATTAATGAAGAGATTATGGATAAAGATAACAACAACAGTCATAATGACGACTATAATGTTGATAATAATCATAGTGACAGAAATGATAATAATGATGATATTGATGATTATGATATGGGTGCTTTGAGCACTGGCTATCTTCAAGGGCACATGGGCTATCTCCATAATTGATAAAAATCTATGTCTCCGACAATTCATGTAACCAATAATTAATGCGCTAAAATATATGTTGTCACATATTCAAATATTTTGGCACAAAAGAAAACTTAATCACAACAGGGATTAAAAATTTGATTGTGATCACATCTATAACACTGACTTGACAACATATGAGTAGTTCAGATATATCTAGGTAAATCAGATAAACAATTTGGTAGACACGGTATTGAACAAACATTCTTCTCATGTTTTGAATGCCAGCTAAAATTCATTTCTATACATTCAAACATCTTATGTAGACATGTTACCAGACCATGCGGCTATCATTATCAATTTGTCATATATATGCAGATTGAACGATGGTTATCATACAAGTCACAAAACTGAAACTATAGTACATTGTAACCTCAGTATAACAAGATATCTGACATAACAAGGTGATTTTTAGGGTCCTAGCTATTTATACTCTTTTGTTTTTCTACTCTCAAAAACAAGGTATTTTCCATGGTCCCAAGGATCTTGTTATAAAGAGGTTTTGCTGTATTCAGCAAAGTCTGTTACATATTCAGAAAGAGTTACATGTATATGAACAGCACATATGAATGGAGACATTACATTGTCCTGAGAGAATAATTCATTTACGATAAACACAAAAGGCAGCAAAGGTTTTGAAAGAAAAATGGTCAGAAAATATACAGAATATGAAGGAATACACCCCATGATGTCAAATTAAAATTCCAATTCAGTTGCCAATGAAATTGATATTTTGATATCTTTATCTACATTCAATTTAATATGAATTTTCCCAGAATGTAATTATAATAATCTTCAAATCAATTCTTTATCATAATATACAAATCTTTATTTTCAACATAAAACTATATCTCAATGTAACAGATCAAAGTATGTTACAGCTCACCACATCATATAAAAAAACACTGACATTTCCATGTAGATTCATTCCTTGTTTTTTTTTTAAATTTCAAATCTTACAATTTCTAATCTTGGGTAATAAAGATGTGTGTATTACTTTCTTAGATTTAACTTAGATGAGATTAAAATTTAAGCCCAGAGGTATTGTTTCAAATCTACAATTGATTGCAAATTGAAACAGGCATTTTTTAAAAACTAAAATGCGTGTGAAACAATGGTTGATAGGCTCTTGCCAATCAATTGCAAGTTGCAAGTTGGAGCAACACCTCCCCAGAGTAAATTTTAGTTCATACTTCACATAATGTTCGATTTGGCCAGGAGCTACAAGTGTCAGCCATTTCTTACACCACTCTCTCATTACAATGACATCCCAGACAGGCAAGAAGATTGTACGACCTTTGACCTAATGCGAGCTACTAAAGCCCTTATATTTGATTGTCTGAGAACAGAATTATCATGAACCAGGGCCCTAGATAGTCCGAGATCAGAACTTTACCATTTCCTGCATGTTTGTGCTAATTTCTCAAGTAAAAACGTTCTGATGATATTAAGAGAAAACCTCCAATATGGAAATTATATATTTTTTTTACCAGAAGGTACAGCTTGTGTTTATTACCATTTATTGATCATTCTGTAAGTGATATCATGTCTACCTGAAGTTGGCTGGGAGAACAATCAATTTGATATTTAATTCTTTTATAAAAATGAATAGAGATTCCACATGCTGCAAATTGGTAATGTTTCAGGTGAATGATGAAGTAAAAGACATTTCTGAGATAGACCAAACAAACACATAATATCTTATAGTGGGTTTGGAGCCAAAAAATTCCTAACACTTTATCTAAAAGACAACCGAAAAAATTAATGTATCACAAAATTTATACAGCAATTGCTATGAAGTTACGCATTATTTAAAAAGAAACATTTTTTTCAAAAAGAACAGAGGTCATACCCTTATGGGTCTAAACAGACTATATAAACACATCTAAAAAGTATGGTAAGTCCTGATTTTCAAAGTGGCACAACCTTCATGAAAAGGTTCCTAGAACCATAATTTCAGTGAGTACATTAACTTTACTTTCTGACCTGCTTCTGCGAAAATAATATTTAATGGACAAATAACGCATGGGTGAGCATAAATTAGAGGCAAAACTGTCACTTTTGAAGACACAAGAAAAACTTTTAATAACTCCCTGAATTTGGTAAATTGTGTTCCTAGTGAATGTTGCAAAAATTTCACTTAATTTTCACCATGAAAAAGGACCCATGCGACATTTCTGCCTCTCATTTATACTCACAGATGCGTTTACCTTCATTTTGCATAACTTGGTAATTGTTGAAAGACCCTTTCATGGGCAGTGAGTGGTGTTCACACAATTGGGAAATCTACAATATACTGGCTCCATATTCTGAAAGCTGGGATATCTCCTCTGTTAGCAAAACAATGTTCTCATAGCAAGTCAAATTTACAACATGCAATATTGTAAAATTTGCATGGTGTTGGTCATACTTGTGTAAGGTTGAAAAGACAATGCATTTGCATTTATGAGAAATGCATACTGAGCAATAATCGAGTGCTTTCAGAATGTAGGCCATGGTTGCTTTTGAGAGTCAAGCAAACAAAAGAATTCTCCCCATCGCATATAGCTCTCTGAATCTGAACGCCTGCAGCGCACTATTTATTTTGGCCCAGATTCTTGGCACAGGTACTTCTGGTAACAATCGCGCGTTTTCAAAAGTCTATAGGTTTTATACGGTAAACTTCGTCAGCGTCTTGTAGTGTCATATTTTTCATTGATTTTTGGGAATAAAAGCATCATTTTATATATTTTTCTTTCATATCTGCATTTATTTGTTATATGGGTTTCTTTTGCGAAGCGGCCCAATGCTGGACTTCCGACGCAAAACAAAGAAATTACCCTAAATACACATGGATTGAAATTTCGTAGATCAAGATGGATCCCAAAAGTGAGCGTGCCAAAGCGAAAGTGCATGATATCGATATCACAAGGTGGTATCGGGTGATATCGGCTATGCGATAGGGAGAATTGGTATCCACTGTATGTCAGCAGTGGTCAGCAAATGTTCTTTTGACGACCTTACTAGAAAGGGAAAAACCCACACCTCTTTTGTTTTTATCATTAAAAAATACTCTTGAAATGTTTAGTCACATAATGTGTGTTGACTGAGTGACAAATCTGCCTTCATAGCAAACGTTTGCTTTGCATTTTGAACTCAACTCTATATGTGCAGAATAATTCAGAAACCAAGATTTCAGAGTGAACAGGGCCCCGTAACATAAAGGTTTGCGATTAATTGCTAATCTGATAGCGATTGATATCAATTGCAAATCTATGGCAAATCATGTACTGAAGTTTGCAATTGATCGCTAAATCAAATAGCGATTAATCGCAAACCTTTATGTTACGGGGCCCAGGTCACAAAGCCAGCAAATGGACTCATAATAATAAAAAGTGCTCTGAAGCAATTGTTTTTACTTTCTGTGAATTCATGCATAATATAGAGGCCTGTAGCTGTGAGAAGATAAAAGAACCATACAAAAACACTCACTGAGTGCAGAAATATGAAGGAAAGATAGTTGGATGATGCTGGCATGTATTCAAGCATTAGCCAAGCGTCTTCTAATTCTTTTTTTAAAACTGGCAAAATGTGTTACAGAGCCAAAACATACAAGGAGTAACTTATGTTACTCTATTCTTAATTCGTACCTCAGGTCTTATCAACTGGTTGCTTCTTGGGTTTGCAGGATCTCTTGTGGACCATGAGTCTATCCGGAAGGAAGGTTCGACCACAGATATCACAAGGCACGAGGTTGGCCTGCGAAGCTTGCCACGCTGCTTCATTCACTGCATCTATGTTATAGGTGCCACTCTTGTTTCCTGTGGTGATAAAAAGAGGGAATACAAAAAACAAGATTTTCCATACATATTAATTTTCATTTATAGATATGCTTAGGTGCTACTGAATGCACAGGTGATGATTATCAAGAAATAAATGTTCAATAACTCGCTGCTGGTCTGTACACACATATATATATATATCTATATCTATTACTTGAAGCTGGGGTTCAATTTCTATTGTTCTGCATTTTTGGCAATCTCTATGAATTCAGCTTTGCCAATGGCATAATTGTCACATTTATGTCTTTAATTCAGACCAATTATCACATTTCATCCATTCTTAGATTTATCTATTCATTTATCCATCCATTTATTGCTGGAGAATGATAATTCAATTTCTCTGACCAATTGAACTTATGAAAAATATGAATCACTATTTATTATATCATACTTCAAATGGACCATTAAAATACAATGGAATCTCTACATAAGGGGATCTGACTGAACAACTAGATCATATTTCTTATAAGAAGAGGTAATGATTTTGGTCTCAGCTCTTCAATGTTTTTTTGTTCTGGAAAACTGATACAAGGGATCAATGCATTCATATTCATTGATGGATTAATCAAATATAAAGAAACCTCACCAGTAGTAGGGATGACTGTCACGACCGGTTTAACCGGTTCAGGTCTGCGTAGCTTCTTGGGCAACTTATCATTCTCCAAATGCCACTTCTTGAGGCATTGTGGTTCATGGATGGATATTGACTTGCTTCCAAACTCACGTCCACACAGGTAGCAGACAACAGTAGGGGGTCGACGAGGGACCGGGGTCATTGAACTCTGCATAGGAAATCAGGTAAAAAAGAAGCATGGATATCCTATTAATTAAATGAAGACTTTATATGCAAAGTGATTTAGTGATCACTATTCCACATTCTTAGTCCAAATACTAGTTTTTTTTAGGGCTTGGGGCATATAAAACCATCCTTGTGGTGCTCCATCAACTTCTGTTTCTTTTTAACTTATTCACTGGCTATTTGGACATCCAATCTAACAGTCTTTTTGACATACAGTATTTGTTTATCTCAATTTATTGTGGCAAATAAAGATTTAAAAAATCAGAAAAGCTACACAATCTACAGCTTCGAGTAGTAGCCAAGAATGAACTGATACAAATATCTTAATTTTCTATAAAATTTTTACTGCATCATCATTGCAGTTGATTTTTACAAGGGAAAGCTTAATTTGTACCATATTCGAATCAAGTAAATGTATAAAGTGCAAAGTCAGAATCATTTGCTAAATGTTATTACTATAATAGTTCACAATAGATATTGTCTAGCAATTCCACTGTGATCACATTTTCCTACATATTTGAGAATAGCTTTATAAGCCTAGAATTGTGGAAGGTACATGTGTATGTCATCTGTGATATCAGAAGGCAAAAATTGTAATGAATACAGCTTTTTGAATATCAAATCCACCTCTTAATGTTACATGTGACTAAAGCTTTTCCTTATAAGTAAAAGCTGAAGCATCCAAATAACTTACTCTTGTTTTGGGTGGTGTATTTTTATTCTCCTTTCCAAGACTCAGTGTCGCTGTTTTGGGTCTCAACACAGTTCCCGTTTTTGGTCTGCAGATGGACTCTTGTTTCTGGATTCTATCTGAATTAAAGGTCCTGCCACATTTCCTGCAAGCCACAAGATTTGCATTTGCTGCCTCCAAAGCTGCATCATTTGCCGTCTTTCCTCCTACAGCCTCTGGTTTCCGAGGTAATGGCTTACGTAGCTCCCTGGGCAGCTTGCTATTTTGTATCTTCCATTTTTGTAAACATTGAGGTTCATGGATCGGCAGGGACTTTGAGCCAAATTCTCTGCCACAGATGTAACAGATCAGAGTTCTGGGTTTTGAGGGAGGAGATGGTTGCAAACTTTGAGGTCCACTTCTTGACTTGGGATTGCTGAGTTGTTGATTACCATTTGCAGGTGATTTACCCGATGAAGGCATAGTACTAGATTTCACCGTGCATATGGATTCATGTTTCTCTATTCTGTCCAGAGCAAAAGTCCTGCCACAATTTGAGCAAGGAGCCAGTTGTGAATTGGCACTTTGGGATGCTACAGTATTGTAGTCCTCTGTCATCACACCAGATCCCTGACCAAGAGCTTGTGGTTTCTTGGGAGGGGGTCTTCGCAGATGCTTTGGAAGTTGACTATTCTGCTGCTTCCATTTTTGCATGCACTGCGGTTCATGAATGGCAATGGACTTGCTTCCAAATTCTCTTCCACAGATATAGCAGATTACAGTCTGTGGCTTCCGAGGTGATGATGTTTTTGGAGTTGATGGCGGTTTAGGTTGATGAGGCGGAGTTGGTCGGAAACCACCAGGTCCTCCTTGCACCTTTCCCTGTTGCCTTCCATCCGGGGTTTTCACGGTTACTTGCTTCCTCTGATGGAGGGTAACAGAGCTAGGACGCGAGAGGGTAGCTGTTCCAGGTCTATCCTGTCTAGAAGGTGGCCTAGGTGTCTGGGTCTCTGGTCCTGACCATGACCTTGCAACACTTCCGGCACTTTCTAATCTCCTCTTCTCCACAGCATTCCCACCTTTACAGCTCCTCTGGTGAACTGGTAATCTGTCTGGGAGGAAGGTACGCCCACAGTTTGGACATGGTAGCAGCTGAGCTTGTGATGACTTCAGGGCAGCTTCGTTAAACCTTTCAATGTCCTGACTTGATGTACCATTAATTGTTGGCAACACCTCAGGTTTCCGAGGGAGTGGACGGCGTTGACCCTTCGGGAGTCTGTCATTTTCAGCCTTCCACTTCTTCAGGCATTGCGGCTCATGTATTCCAATGGATTTTGATCCAAATTCCCTTCCACAGATGTAGCAGACCACTGCTACTGGGCGTAGTGCCCCTGGCATTATGTAATCATCTCATAACGTCTGTTTCCAACACATTGACATTATGCATCACTGTATGGTCCACTCATTCCTCTGAGAGGTGTATTGGGTCATATGGTCCAACCTGAGTAATTGTAAATGAGAAAAAAAGGCATACAATCAAAATATATAAAACAAAACTAGGTATATATTATTCTCTTAAACTCAACTGTAGAAGAAAACTGAACAGTTTATTAAAGCTCACATCCCAGCCGGTAAGCTAAATTATTTTATATCTTAGTTTGAAATGGTAAAACCTTCCTTTTCTTGTTTTTTTTAATTTTCACCCCCTCCCCTTTCAGAGAATGGAGAGTAAAAAGAAGAATAAATAGAAAGAAGTAAAAGAAAAGAGAAGAGTAAAGAAAAAGAAAAAAAAAGTATTCAGAATAATGACCACCCTGTATCCAGGGAGGTCAACTCAGCTGACAGAACGACCACCCAAGCCTTGGCTTAGCGCTTAATGGTGAAGTTACTTAGCCTACAAATGTTACATCCACTCCTCTATCTTTATTTTTTAGAGTTACTTTAGTCTTATGAAATGTCAGTGATACTAAATTCCTACTACTAGTTAGTGTCATCCAGGCATTATATGATTATTTTCTCTAGAATATGCTTTAATTTCCTCGATTCACTGTCCCAGCTGACTTTGTCTCATTGGGTTGTCTGCTATATTTTTTTTTCTTTCATCCTTTATTCTTCTAAGTATTACAGTATTGTATTAATAAAGCGCCTGCTCGTTTTGCCGCATACCGTCCTTCACACTGTGAACATGCACAGCATGCAGTTCACTAGAATCAATCAATTATCAAAACAATCAGTCAGTGCTCCAAATATGCCTAAAAATGTGCTCCAGAATTAATAACAGTCAAAGAATTTGTGTTCACACAACTTATATTGAACTTTGATACCACATAAATGCAAAATCTACTCACTTTCAAGTTTCAATCCATCTTGTCACCCGAAAGTTCGTTTCAATGTTGTTGCTTCGATGTTTTCATTATCAAAATTTCGCCATAGAAACTGTACACAAACTGCAAGGTCAGCTCTAGCGCCAGCTTCAGTTCACCAAAATAAAACATGGCGGCGCCCATTGCTCAGCATGTGAGAAGACCAAGAATCGGCGTCGGTGTATTTGTAACGAGCAAAGAACATCCGAATTGTGTTGTATTGGGGAAACGGAAAGGATCAACTGGCAGTGGTAGTTTTGCCCTTCCTGGTGGACATCTAGAATTCGGGTAATGGCTTAGTCTGTCAATCTATGCTCCGTGCT
>BQKZ01000485.1:3211-17835 GCA_036244855.1 Temnopleurus reevesii | reverse complement strand
TAAACCGATAAGTTTTGGGAGAGATGGGGATTCAGATATTAACCACTTTGTGAGCTGCGCTATCTATCATCGGTTTAAGAATCTGTTTTAGACTGTATTTATAGATTTAAAAGAATATCCTCAAAGGGTTGGATCAATATCTGCACCCATAAAAAAATTGTGTGTTAAAAGGTTTAAAAAAGGGAGGTTTTACAATATGATATTGTAAACTGTTGGTGAACCAATTTCATATGAATGTAAGCTAATAAAAAAATTCTAAATTACATCTTTTCCATATCCCAATACACATTCATTTGTTATAGAGCACTGACATTTCGTCCAAAGGACCTCCTATTACAGTCTATTGCAAAAGTTAAAGACCATCTGCAATTTTTACTATTGCCTCTGTCCAGTCATATCTTTACTCAAAGTGGGTTTAATTTTCTTCTCAAATGATTAAAACTACTGTTCATGTTGATATCAGTTTCCTTGTATTAAAGGTAGAAAACTACATTTGCACACATTACGGTTATGCTTACAACTTGTTGTGTACCTTAGATATGCCAAAATGATAACCTCTATGAAGTATTTTGGTCGAATGTAGTCCAGAATATTTAATTCAAATAAACATCTATTCTATCATAATTCATCTTGACACCAACTGTTTCGTGATACTCCTAGCGTATTACAGTACCACACACACACAAAACCTTGTAAGAGCACATACAGTGCGCACTTCAATACACTGCCACACCGTGCGGAATACGCACTGAGAGACTCTTGCGCTATTGGTCAATGAATATGAGGGGCTAACGGCTGTTTTGAATTTTAAATGCAGTGAATGCACGGTCCATTAGTTCGAGGCCCGAATAGAAGCATTATTATAGGAATAATTATTAATGCGCCTATCAAGACCAATCTTTGTGCTTAATTGATTGGTGATAAGTTTTAACATTTAGTACTCTTCAACATAACACAACAATCTTGGAAAGTCAAATTTTAGGTGATAAGTTCTAACATTTAGTACTCTTCAACATAACACAACAATCTTGGAAAGTCAAATTTTAGGCTGCAAAAGAAGTATTCTACCTTTAAAGAGAGGTGCCTCAATTTTCAGAAAGATCTTGCGTAATCTCTCTCTCACAATGATTTGATCCTCAACATTGCTTTAATCACATGCCTGATGGAATGGGGATCATAGTGTGAGATCTCGCAAAATCTTTCCAAGAGATCAAACTAATTTGCCTTTTCCAGGGTTTCATTGATAGTCTGAGCACTACAACTTGCTGTTAAAGCAGTGAATTGGAGCAAATGTCACCCAAAGATGTCAGTAAGACTCCTTTGACTCCACCAATGAATGTGTACAGGTTAATACAAAAAGTGGTCTTCAACTTTTGCAATGACTGTACAAGTCAAAGTGTATTTAAAAAAATAAACTGCAAATATTTTTCCTCTTTAGTCTTTACAGTGGAAACTCTTTATAATAATGATGTCCTTGTGACCATAAAAATGACCTTGTCATATCAGTAATATAGTTACATCAGGGACCTGACCTCCTGACATAAAAAAAATCACCTTGTTTATCTCGACATTTTCATCCTCATGATGAGATTCCACTGTACTCCTCATTTCAGGGAAGAATGGGCAGAATGTGCTAAGAGAGAAACAGAGGAAGAATGTGGATTACGCCTCAAGAATGTGGTCTTTTCAACCGTGGTAAATGCAATATGTTTGGAAAAAGACTACCATTATGTCACGATCTTCATGAAAGGAGAGGTGGATGCAAAATTCAAGAAAGATCCGGAAAATTTGGAGCCTGATAAATGTGAAGGTTTGTTCATTGAATACTGTAAAGACGATATATTAGCACCCGTTAATTTCAGCAAATTTTCAGAATTCCACAATCAACCTTGCCTAAAGATCACGAAGTCTAAAGTCTTTTCAAGCTTGCTTCTCTTCATATTATGTAAATACCTCTTGTACTGTTGAAGCTAGTTCTTCAGTCCAAACAGATCCAACTTGGGCAAGGTTGACTGTACAATGGAAACTCGGTATAAAGAGATGTGATATAACAATATTCCTGATATAGAGAAAAGTAATATTTTGGTCCCAGCTCTTTATAAATTATTGTGTTTCTAAACCTGCTATATGACTGCTATAACAAGGTATTTTTTTATATTCTCATGTACCTTGTTATACTGAGTTTTCATTTCATTTACATATTAGAAGGTTATTTTGTTGGATCATTATTCACAAGTCTAATGGCATTAAATGAATGAAAAATTCTTGGCGAATTCATTATCTGGAAAGAAGCGACAATAACATCCCATTGAAAATGTCAGTTTATACAGTAGTCATTGCCCTTAATTAAGAACATGAATTACAATATTTTTAGTGTGAGTGCCTTTTTGGTAGCCACACACGTTTTTGTATTATACAGGGCCCTCAGGAAGAACAGTTGTGCGATTACTGATGGGGCTACCCTGTTAAAATAAAACAATAAATAATTAAATAAATAAATAAATAAATAAATAAATATTTCACTTTTATTCTTTCATTTAGGATGGGAATGGATAGATTGGGACAAATTTCCTCCAGAAGAAGAACTCTTTTGGGCTCTGAAGGTTGCCAGGCAAGAGGGACACAATCCATTCTCATGACCAAAATGACCTTTCGGAAGTGATGTAGTGATGCCTACCATAGAAATAGACTTTTGTAAATAAAAGTTTTGTTTTTATCAAATCTCTCAGGACCACCAAAATCTGTTCATTTAAAGGGATTTTACTACTTGATCGCAAATCGAGCGCAATTTTCATTTGTGCATAGTGTGCACTTCTAACAAGGCACATACCAAACAATGGTTTTGATTGGCAATTGCTGATCAATGCAATTAACAATTGATTGCATCAACGTAGGGAAAACCTCCTCAGACAAACTAATTATGAATGGTAAACATGGAGAATTACTTCAGCTTACATATGATGATTCGCTGTGTACATGACATTTACAAAGTGTATATTGTTACATTTCATTTCATGGAATTAAATAAGTATATTTTTATCAAGCTTTTTGCCTGTCATGTCGATGTGGATAAGACATTTATCTACTGTACATTGCATTCCTAGATATGTATTAAAGAATACTTTCAGCAAATTGACATTTTTCCTGATATTCTTCATGCATTTATATAACTTAGGGATAACTAAATTATGCTGTAATTCTTTGTTACCGGATTGAAATTGTAGAAAAAGCTTCATCATCCCAACGATTGGTTTCCTATCTTTTAAACTTATATTGAGCAGCAGCTAGAATTATCAAAATATATAAAGTTATGTTTAATACACGTAATGCATTCTTTTTAAAAGCTGATCACATATTGGAGAGGGACCATTACCTATAACTTATTGTCATGTAAATACTTTTTCTTTAAATTTAGATTGTATATATTATTGCTGCATATCATGTACTGTATGGAATTTTGATGTTGTGTATTTGCTGAATGAATAAACTTTAAAGTGCTTTAAAAACATATGCACACATGTTATATAAAAAGAAATTTGCATGAGGTGTGCCTCGTAACTTCAGATTAATATCAGTACAGTAAAATTCTTGACTTAACTATATATTGTACAGTGGAAACTTGCTATAAAGAGATCTGATATAACAAAATATCTGCTATAAAGAGGTACAAAATCTGGTCCCAGTTCTTTATAACTTATTGCTTTTTAACTCTGCTTTAAAGAGATTACCGTTATTTGGTGGCTAGTTCAGATTCTAAACGATTTTTTGAAAGTGCTATATCCTCCGTCCCGATCTACTAGTATCTCTTTTCTTTCCATTGCTGCAAGTCCGAATGAGGGCGCGACCCCGAGAATTCACAGGCGACGCTCAGACCCAACATTCTGATGTTCTGTACGAAGATATGATTACGCCATCTACCGGTCGTACTCGTATCCCACTGGGGCATAGCAAATATGAAACCGTTCAGAATCTGAACTATTTGGTGGCCTGTGGCCTGTAACATAAAAAGATGCAATAAAATTTACGATAAATATATTAATATATCTACAGCAAATGTGCACCATAAACATGATTAATTTTTAAGTTATTGTTTTATCTTGTTTATGTTACAGGCCCATGGTCAGATTGTATGTTTATGTGTGTGCATATAAATGTGTGAGCCCACCGTAAGTACAATCTAACCTTGTTATAACGAGGTCCTGAGGACCAGAGGAATTACCTCTTGATCTTGATATATCAGGGTCAAACTACAATAAAATGCAAAGAGATCGGACCAGGAAAACTACATGGTTATATCCATGCCTTCATAACAAGGTTTGACTGTATATGTATGTGTTACAAACAAGTACAGTCAAACCTCGTTGTAAAGAGCACTGATATAACAAGCTATAACGAGCTCTCGTTATAACAAGGTAATTTTCCTGGTCCCAACTCTTTGTATTTTATTGTATTTTGACCCTGATATAACAAGGTTTCAATAAAAAGAGGTAATTCCTCTGGTCCCAACGACCTCGTTATAACGAGGTTCGACTGTATCTTGTATGTGTTACAAAGTGGAACAGTTAGTGATGATTTTCCAAGCATGGAATGAGCAATGAATGTGCAACAGAATGCATGTAATCACAATGTGACAAAATAATGAGAAATTGATTTATAGAAGACCCCAGCTCAGTTCCACTAGGCCCTTGCCTTCATTTTCTACATAAAATAATCAAATTGCTCAACATTTTTTTGATATACTTGTTCCACACATTCAATGATTGGAAAATCATGATGGTACATACAAAAGATTTATTGAAAAGAAAAGTGCTCTTTTGAAAAAGAAAATACAAAGAGATGGGACCAGAAAACTTCACTTGTCATAACAAGAGCTCGTTATATCAGTGCTCTTTATAACAAGGTTTGACTGTACTAATGTATGAAGAACATGAACTTGAACATTCATAAGTAAAGATACTAATTTATTCATAATCTCATAGTCACCTCCATATTCAACGCAACAATATGCCTGATGCTTATTAACATGCTATCAAATATGTCTGTAACCCTAAACCCAATTGCATGAAGTGGTCTGAGCTATCCTCTTCTTGTTGAGATGCTTAACACTCTCTTCACATAGACATATTAATGCTTTAATATCCACAATTGCCAGATAGACAGGACTTGGCACCATTTCTTGCAATCGGTCCCAGCTACTTTTACATTTAATTTGTAGTTACACTGTGTTTAACCAGTCAGAATTTCAATGAGTTTGACTTGTAAAACAATGACTTTTTAAAGAAACTTGCTAAATATTGACAGTCACATTCCATCTTATGTGCTCTCAAATATTGTCTGATCTATGGAATTTTAAAGCAGACAGGATCCTGAGTACACATAAAGTTGAATAGACAATGAGGACACCAAATAAGAATAATAATAAACGTGTTCTTAACTAAATTCTTTTAGTTTTACTAAATTTCCTTTCGTTTTTTAGAACACTGCCAACTAACCGAACAAGACTCCTGATACGAGGTGCTTTGATGGTCTGAAGTACCATGTTATAATGGATTTTAACACACAAAGCTTGAATAGCTGGAATCAGGTGCTATTTGATTACAGTCCATCAAGCAAAGGTTTAACAAAAAAACAGGAGACGTACAACTATTCAAGTTTGACAGTAAAGTGAAACCTCATTCGAGGTTCTTGGTACACCATGAAAAAATATCCATTTATATTAACTTAGGTGTTACATAGAGCTTTGACCAACGAAATTACATCTTCATATCACAAGTCTTGACATATCTGACCTTGGGATATAATGCTTTAGTTGTAATTAGATTCTATTGTGTTGCACGTTTTTGTACAGAGTAGAGCAGATCAAAAGAGTGATCTCTACAATCTGCTGATTCTGAACCTTGCTTTTCTTCATTCAGCAAAATAAATTTTGAGGATTAAAAATATGTTGATTATTCTACATCAAGTCAAATTAGAATGACTTTACAGTGCCAATCATTTCTCAAAGCTGGTGAAAATAATGCTTGACTGTATACATGTGCGTATATACATTCTCCCAAACATTTCATAACCATTGAGAGAGTAAACATTTGTTCTTCTGGTCTGGTCAAGTTTTTTTTTAAATGTATCACAAACAAAACCTGTCCTGAGCAAACATCATTGTCTAACTGAAGAGAACAACAGAGAAAGATGGACAGTAGATGCTCTGTTGATAAAAACTTTGTCCTCAATCATGAAACTTCTGATCCAAATCTGACTGGGCAATGCAAAAGTGAATGAGGCTTACTTCAAGTAAAGCATTCTGTGAGATGAAAGAATGCTATTATACATTGCCTTGATGAGGAGAGCATCCTTGAATTTACATCCAAACGCTGCATATGCTGGATCCTTTCATAATTCCACTCGCTCTTTTGTTCACCACTAACACAGTTCAACCCTTTGGCCAACTCTTTACAACTGTACAGTCTGAGGTTATTCCCCATCAGCTGGAATCTTCTCCTTGGGCTTCCTCTGATGATTCCTGTTCCTTCATAGCAGTCTTATGCCTTGCCCGACGTGCCATCACATATGTTCTCGGATGCACTGGAAGTAAGCCTGATAGTCCTTTGAATGGGGAGGAAAAGAAAGAAAGAAGGAAAAGAGGATAATATTGGCAATAAATCTGGGTCAGGTACATACATGAATCAAACTCAACCTGATCAATAATACTGCACAATCATAATAAATCACTGATGTTTTACCACAAAATACATAACCCATAACACAAAACATCTGGATGATAAGTAAAACATGTAATCTGAATATTGAATAATTTTTTCTCAATTACATTCAATTCAAATTTTAAGCAATTGAAGATTAGAAAACTTGCAACACCACATCTCTGGAAAAATCTCCCTCAGGCTGTTTGATCTCCTTCTCTTGCTATATTTCAATGTTTGTTAAAAACCTTTCTCTTTAATAGTTTAATAATTTGTTGTTTGTATTTTGTGTAGGTTAACTGAATTTCATTATTCAATCTTTCTATTATTTAGCAAAATTAAAAAAAATAAATTTGCTTTTCTCTGAGTGAAAAAGGCAAATAATGATGATAAAGGAGAGAACCACAAAAAAAAAAAAATGATAAAAACAATGCAGTCAAAATTTGGGGCTTACCTCTTATGATAAAACCCAGGAAAATGAGATCACAGTAGGATCATTAGAGAGGTATCAAAATATTTTTTTTTGTTTTGTTTTTTTATTTTTTTTTTTTTTCAAAGACAATATTCTTTCCCCTTGCCCCTGAAAAAAATTTTGTAGACCTGGGGCCTGTAACATAAAAGATGCAATTAAACTTACAATAAATATTTATCGTAAGTCTATGGCAAAATGTGTACCAAAGAGATGCAATTAATTGCAAGATTAATTGCCTCTTCTTTATGTTACAGGCCCCAACTAGCAATGTATTTCTTATTTCATTACCTAAAAGATGTGTTACTGGTGTTGTGGGATGTGCTCCTGCTGCAAGCCAGAACTTGATCCGTTCAATGTTGAGACTGACTAGCTTTTCATTGTGATTATTCGGCATGGGATCGTATGTTCCTAACTGCTCCAAGGCTCTTCCACTGTTTCTTGCAAACTTGTTGTGAATGGCTACGATGTGGAAGAATGGCCTGTTTCTGCAGCCGTATCGTGCGAGACGTAACATTACTGGCATGGTGAGTCTGGTACAAGCGACACCAAAGGAGATAGTCTGGCGATTCCTCAACTTTTTAAAAGTCCTTCTTTCTGAGAAACATAAGAAATATTGATATCATTTAGTATGCATTAAATTAGGAAAAAATATTTAAAAGACACTAGATATTCTTCCTTCAATGAAAGGCAAATCTGGATTTAAAGGGCTGATATAAATTATAAGCATGTGAGCGCCATGTAGCTCGGCTGCCAATTGCAATGAAATTCACAGAGCAATGATCAGCATTGCAAGTTCAATAGCCACACAGGACTACTACTTACATAACCAAGCTCAAAGTGATTTTGAATGTACATTTGTATCAAAGAATTACCTCAAAAAATTAAGGCTCTGCATTGTGATGTATTATAAAAATCCAGTTCCCGGACAGCATGGTAATACCAAACCCGTTTTGGAATCTCGCACCTACAAAGTACAGGGTTATTTGCGCACATTGAAGTGTAACAATTAGGCCTATGGCAAATGTGGATTGTTTCTAATGATGACAAGATCTAAAAACAATTCAGTATTTTTCATGATTAAAATATATGTAGCAACAATATAGGCCTATACAGACAAAGTTATGAATAATGTGAAATGTAATGTGAAAATAATGTGGCATATGGGCACTAGGTGTAACTGGAATCATTACAAATAAAGCATGTTAACACCATGTTTTTTTTTTTTACTTTTATTTGGCCTACCAAACAGGTGATGTTGTTTAATACTGTTAGAAATACAATAGAACCTAGAAGTTAGAACAGAAGTTGGACAACCAGATTTGAAAATCTCATTGAAAAGAAAATATATCAAAGGAAATGTAAAACAGCAAGAAAACAAAAACACAATAACTAACTATTTCGTTGAACATCTTTAAAAGTAATCAAACCTCCAAGTTTAATCTCGTTTTCGTTCTGTTACAAAATTCGTAACTTTCTTTAGCCCTTCTTGCGCTTGGATTTAAGAAAACAGCCATAGACCAGCATGAAATGAATAGCGTGGGACTGAGATCAGAAAGTTTCAACTTGTCCTTCTATTGTGTGCACGAACGATACATCTACACCCACCAGCTTTTTCTGATTTGGTTACACATGAATTCGTGTGAAAATGTAAATAGCTGATAATCCTTATTTAGTAAACATTATGTAGCAAAACAACAAGTTACTCACCTATTTTTCTACCAAGACCGAAGAGGCCGATGGGGTTGTAGTGCATTTGTCTAAAGATGGCGCTGTAACGTTTTCATTTTCGATGAGAGCCTTCCTTTTGCTTTTTTTTGTGGTCATTACAATTTGGCAGAGAGATGCTTCTCAGAAGACAACCGGTGCATCTTGACATTTCGTGCTTTAGTAATTGACTTATTCATCAGATAACACCTAAACAAAAGAGCTGGAAAAAAAACATGAAGGAATTTCCTTCAATCTTATGAAATAATCTTCATTACAGCAAGATGAATAAGCGCCCCAAGAAAATAAGGAGAGAAGGCGAAAAAAAAAAAAAAAAAAAAAAACACTGATATAACGAGGGAATCCCTATGCACATTTCCGGGATATAATCATCTGGGGTCCCAACTGGATTTCAAAACCTTATCCCTTCCTCCCCTTGAACCCCCAAAGCTTAAAAAAAATACCCCCCTAATAAAAAAAACCCCACCTACCCTATTCCATCATTCGTAGAATTTAAAGAAATCGTCTTCCTAGAGTTTGCATAGAGTTCATATATGAGCTATTCAAATAAATACAACTATTTTTCTTTTCTGAAAGTGTATGAATCCTTTCTTAGTCAATGACATACCAACCTTAGTTCATTAAAATTCACTAAGCTCATCTTGATGAAAGAACAAGAACACAACAAGAAATGACAAAACAGGAGTGCATTTTTTTTTCTTTTCTTTTATGTAGAAAAATGCCTGTTCTATTTCAGTGTCAGGCCAATGTACATTCAATATGTTCACTTCAAGATTTATACAAAGAACATCATTTTCATACAAGATACAAGAAAACTCCAGCAAATCAATAATTTGCATGATAAACAGCAGACTGAAATAAAAATAGACCAAGATGGGCGATATTCAAAAGTCAAAATTCTGATGGATATTGGGATTCACAGCATATTCTTCTCGGATACAAACAGACTACAATTGCAGGAACCATCCCAATAATGCTATTGTGAGGTTATGAAGTTTCCCCCGTAACATGAAAATCAAATAAAAAGATAACTAAAATGGATCCATGAAATCGGTGATACAGTACATGTATTTGCTAATTGATTATGTTCTAATTATTCTCTCGACACATGATTTGGGTTAGGGCTGTGACAGGCTTTATGGTTCAGACTGAGGTGATGATTAGTCTAGGGTTGGGGCTAGGTTTAAGGATAAATTTGAAGTTTGACTCACCATAGTCATCAAAGCAAATGTCAAGGAAATCCGAAATCATTATTATTAATAAAGATACTGATTTCACATTATCTGACATACAACTTCCCAGGGGAATGGTTATTTGTTTTATAAAGGAAAACACAATTTTAATGGTACAGTCTCATCATAACTTTTTTTTTAATACAGTCAGTCTTGTGTAAGTCATATTTAATGGGAATGAATTGATGGCTTTGACATACCTCGAAAAAACAAAATGGACTTTCCAAGGGATAAACCAAAATGATACAAGGCCATAGTCACATAGAAGCCCAATTGAACATGATTTAACAAACATGTATCTTTGTTCAGTTAACTGACCCTGAACAAGGAGCTGTGCTGAATTATGTTCAGTCAGGACCTCCTTGTGACTGGGGCTTAAAAATACCAACTTGATTAATTAATTTACTTTTGCATGGTCAACTTAGGTAAGGTTAAAATGTTCTTGCTCTTGTTTTCTTTGAAATACACAACTTGGGTATAAGATTGCATATATGCAATATATCTGTATGTCATTGGGTGATTTCTCTGATTCTCTGATTTTTCCTGACTAGAAAAGCGAAGCTCATTTTCCAGGTTTTCTTGATATGTAGTTTTCCATAATTTTCCACATAAAATGGAACCTCTTCTACAACAATTATATAACAGGTTATTGCAAGGAAATTAAATGCATTCTTTCAATTTCTAAGTGCTCAGAAACACACCCATTTTTAATAGAAAAGGACATTTCCATGGTGTCATTATCATGATGATTGTGGTACATTATTTTTTTTCTTCTATTTGCAAAGCTTTAAAAATATATTCTATTTGAATTACGATGATTTAACAAATTTTTCTGGCCAATCAAAATTCTGAACAATTAAATAACCCTAATACTATCACAATCAATATGGTGCATGCAGAGTCTTCACTATCTAGTAATTTTCAAAATGTTTTGAAAATAACAGCTGCTTATGGAACCATGATTTTTAAGATTATTTTTCTACAATGAGTACCCAATGGTATAAAACCTTTTAATGATGATCTCCATGATTTAAAACCACTGTTTTCTAACATACTGGAAATGAAAAAAAAATACCTGGATGACTGTGTTAGCCTGTAAAGATACACACTGAAAATGCAGTACAAATTGCATGATAAGTTACAAACTTTGTATGGTAAGAAAAACCATCCGGGTTAACAAGGCACAGAAATACAAATAAACTGTAATGTATTCGCCAAACATCAGTTGATATGTCCATCATGGATGACACAAATTTCCTTTTTTAGACATCACACAGATTATAACAATGTATACATTCTAAATTCACAAAAAGGGCTCACAGGGGAACCAGGGTGAAAATAGAAAATAATTAATTCTGACATAATTTGATTCTTACAGATTCCTTTCTTATGAGATGGATCACTCTCTGGACCTTGATCTGGTTTAGATATTTCAATGTGCGTGGGAAGAAGGAAGTAAAAGGAAACATGATGAAAGCAGAAGTTAACAACAACAACAAAAAAAAAAGGTTATTGTTGCAATGCAATCATGATGGGATTTCTGATTCTGGTTTGGTAGATGGCAAAGACAGAGAGCTGCTTACAGTCCACCAACAATGAAATTTCACTGTGATTATTGAAGCGTATGATTGCAATGTGCAATGGATGATGATTTCCCATTCATTTTTTTTTAAATGGCAAGCTATATTTTCATTTTATTTTGGAGACATTCAAAGACAAATATCTCTTATTGACCTTGGATAAAGATTATCCACAAAATGGTGAGTAGATATTTCACGTATTGTCAAAAACAACAAATATGACTAAACACAAAAATTGGTTGCCCAATAAGAGGGGAATTATGTATTGTATCAAACATGAATTTACCATTCGTTAGCGTCGACCCATTACAATTGCATGCTTCAATGACCCCAAAGAGGTCCAAAATAGCATTAATTTACTCAAACGGTCGCATGATTTCTAGGCCTGCTGGTGTGAAGTCAATCTTAATCGTCATCTGTTAAATCCTTCTTGTCCATGGGAAGCCAACCAGCTTTAACATCTCGATATCAAGGTTACAAACTGAGGATGGGTGCAGAAGACAAAGAGAGCAATGGTCTTTTAGATCAGGTGCAGAAGGTCGTTTGTGGAGCTGAATTGACGAAGACACAGACATACAACATTTGGAAGTGGACATCTTTAGAAGACAGACACACACATCTCTTTGATTCACGTCTAGATTAAAAACAGAGCAATGATTGGGAGTCCATGACCGCGCTCCTTAAAATGAATGCTCTCTGCGAATGTTATCTCATCCTGGTTGGAATGTTTCATTGTTTGTAATGCAAAATGTCTTTTCAATCGCTATCAGAATTTGCTGCAGATGTCTTTTTCCTCTTTTTCGCTGGTTTTGACTTGAATTTCACCTCTTCATCCTGTTATAGAAAGAGAAAAGAAAAAAATATCACTTGTCTCAATTATCTTTCATTAAATGATCAATATTTGTCTTTGAATAATGGGAATGTATTACAAACAAAGGAATAGAATACTTTCTGAACAAAATATCCAAAATTAACTGCTGATCACTGATCTTTCATAACAGTTCATAAAAATTTTCTTCGTCTACAGACACAATCATTACAATAAGAAAGCAGTGATATCCCGCAATACTCTACCTCTGACGATGATGATGTATCGTCATTGACAGGTTGGCTCTTCCTTGCCCTGGGGCTGGTATTCCCTGGTGACCGCCTGGCTAACCGACTCCTGGTTGTCCTTGATGCATCTTCAAAGTCATCTACTAAGGCAAAGAGATCACTGTACCTGGAAGACAAAGGTGAAATGAAAGAGATTACGAATAGATGTGCAGTCAGTGATGGGCTAACAGCTTGAATATTCATGAATGATATAAATAAACTGAAAAATTGTATTAGCATTTCTTTTTTGTTAAATTATCAACACTTTACCACCCTCACTGTGAGCAGAAGGAAAAAAAAAAGCCTGGGACAAAGCAAACACCTCCATTGAAGCATTCACAATAGCTAGATGAACACAAAAGAAAGTTTCATAATTCTTATTTTGTGGAAAAATGTTGGACAAGAGTCACACCTGGAACTGACTTTAGTGATAATAAAGCTATTGTGAATGCTTGAATGACGATGTTTACTTTGTCCCAATCATTTCTCCAATCTGCTCACAGTGCCTTAAAGTTATCTTCTGAAGAAATAGATCACTACACTAATAAAAGAGATGAAAAGAAAGAGATGATTACTAATGTTTCATCATAAACCTGATGGGCATCAATCAGCTTTGTGACACATGATAAGAATTACGTCAAATATTACTTTTTAAAAAGGGGACTGACAGCGTACTGCCTGGACTGCACGGATATTGTTACAAATAGATTAACGATTACTCACTTTGTCTTTTGACTCTCTGAGCATACATGTTGAAACTGTTGCAGACCTTGTAACAATGGTTCTTGGCTAAAAACTTTGAAGAAAGAGAAAAGGAATTGAAAAATGTAATGTATTAGACAAAAAATAATGAGTGTAACATGTCAATAGTACTTAAACACAATGTTCATAAAGGTAAAAGATGAATGTGTTCTTTCACAAATTTCAAAGGCATAATTCAGTTTTCATTGAAAACGTTCACCATTCTAATGTTGCCTTACTTGTGTAATTTCTCTCAATTATCTGAATTTTACCTTTATAGAAAAACAACAATTTAGTTTTCACTTTGTACTAATTTCCATGGAGAATGGGAACTCCGTGTTTTTAAAATGACTTGCATTACACAATTTTTTGTAGTACCAATATTTAAGAATATGTTTGTTCAGAATGCTACAAATCAATGAAGCAAAAATATTTGACTTACATAGTGTTTGCCTGATAGCTGATGTATGCCTCAATCCATCCAGGTGTCCAAGGATTTGTAGAGGAGTGGGGTAGTTCTGTTTGGCTGTTTGTCTGTAAAAGAAAACAATACCAAAGAAAATAAAAAATGAAGTTGACTTGCAATACTGTATCAAACATGCATCAAATCATGACCAAATTTTAAATAAAGGGGATTTACCGTCTACATTGCTTGGTAAAAAAAAATCATCCTATGGATATAGATTTACCAAGAACCAATTAACACCCAACCAAGGGAGATTTGATTTCATATTGACAATAAGAGATGATTAAATGTAGGTTGCTAAGAATAACTTTCAATCAAAGTTATTAAAAAGTGAAACCAAGTTCCATTTTCATACGGAATGCATTAATTTGTAGTGCAAATTTTGAAGTTATTTTTTTTAATTAAATTATTTCTTTAAAATAAAATCATTTCTTAAAATGATGCAGTAAAATGGTAATTTTCTAGAAGCCATGCAGACTAGCTATAATGGTGAGCATGTATGCAAGTGTACATCCTTAAAAAACATAAGGGTACTTGATGGGAGAGTGATGGGAGAGTGAATATTGACTTCCTACTCGATTATTAACCCTAATCCCATTGGGGGGGGGGGGGGGGGGG
>BQKZ01000484.1:109422-135750 GCA_036244855.1 Temnopleurus reevesii | reverse complement strand
GTATGGTACTATCTGATATGCTCATTCGTGCGAATAGTTTTAACCAGAACCTCGAGAGTCATTGTATATTTCTATAATATTTAAGATGTAATATTACTCACTGATACTCCTTGTTGAATGCTCTGATCTGATGTCTCCATGAATACCAGCATTCAGGGAAACCATGAAGGAATAACATCAGAGGCTTCTTAGGATCTCCAGACTCTACAACATGTAGTTTTATATCCTGAAAGAAATGAAGATGGTGAATTAGGAATTTATTTAATTTGATTTTTGCATGTATGTGTAGTTTTTTTTCATACCAGCACCCAATGTCATATTTCATTGAGCTTTTGCTTGCTCTTGGGAGAAATCACGTCCTGTTCTGTCTTGTTATACTGTTCAAATTTTCTTCTTATTTTCAAGTGATGAATCTGCTGCTGTGTTGATCAAATCAAAATATTGTTTTTGATTATCCTGCTCAAATAAAGGTAAAAACAATGCAAGTTAAAATAATTTGCTTACCTATTATCAATACAAAGCCCAAGACAGTGGGATCAATGGAATATATCTGTTGTTTTTTTTTTTTTTTTTTTTTAGTGGCAAAATATTCTGATGTCAACTATTAATTTTTCTCTTCTGTCATTCAACCTTCAGGGACTAGTTGCTCAAAGAGACTTCATTCGCTACAATTGTTATTGTAATCAATATTTTGATGAATCAATTTACATTAAGTTTTCATCAATTTATTAATGACAGATATGGACAACTTTACTATAACCAATAATATTTGTGGACATTTTCCCAACTCACCTTGAGAGATATGAACTTGTGAGTGCCTAGGCTTGGTTCATTGAGACACTCTGGTCTTGAATCCATTTTCTTCTTATTGAACATCCATGATGGTCCTTTGAAGATGAGAACGCTGATGAGAATGAGGATCCCTTTCATCACACTCAGGAAGAAGATTGGAGACAGGACTATGTACCTGATGATCGCATAGCGTAGGAGATCCATTCTAAAAAGCAGCAACCTAGAAATAAAACAAAAAATAATACTTTATCATTAGTGATCCATATAAAGTCTCTATTTAGCAACACATCAAACATTTATTCTATAATTTACATAATGACTTTAATGCTGATGAATGAAAGGACACAAAATTTGAAGACCATTGGCCTGTAACATAGAAGGTGAAATTAATGTTTCAATAAATATTAATCGTAAGTCGATGGCAAAATGTGTACCATTTACAATTAATTATCAATTTATCATATCTCTTTTATTCACATGTCACATGCCTCTGATTTTGTCTGAACATTTGAACTAAACTGCATATGGACCGAAAAATCTTGTACTTATCTTGTCTTATAAGTGTGATGCAGGACTGTTGACATGTATAGTATCTAACGAAGACATTGGCCAGATAGACCCGAGTAATAGTCTACACACAAAATAACATCTCCCAGGTCTGATGTAATTCAATGGAATCTCATTGATGAAGTATACTTTTAACACCTGATTATCCAAAATGAATTGCATGACTTTCCAGGTCAATCCTCTCTTTTAACTTCACTGAAATAATCTCAGTTGGGTTTATTCTTTGGTTCAGGGATTTAACAAAATATATTTAAATGGGAAAGTTTTCCTTTAGAAAAGAAAAAAAATATTTCAATACCTTGATCAGTGGTCTGAAGATAGATTGGTCAAGTTCTCCAATGGTCTGATGATGGTCTCCGAACTTCAGCAGCAGTTATGCATTACATGTAGGTCTCTCTTCAAATGAATATATATGTTTGAATGAGCAATACTGCTCAAAGAAACTGCACGCCAAGTATACACATGCTGAATAGACAGACACTGTTTGCTACTTTGCTTTCATACAGACTTATGTTTATTCATCATTGATCATGCTGGCTGGACTTTGATTCTTATTCAGGATTAGTCTACATTGCTAGACTCTATTTTCAAATGTTAAATTCTATCATGAGACAAGAATAGACAGTAATCCTCTGAAAAAATGATCACATCTTTAATAGTAGTCTTATCAATTAAAACATTGTATTGTTTATATTTTATAAAGAAAATTTTGTGAGAGAAAAGTGACTTGATTTGATTTAATTCAATCAATGACCTTAAAAACTGCTAAGTCATCTGCAGTATTTATGAAAAGTGATCGAATAGTATTTTTTCTTTTTTTAGATTTTGAACCTGCGCACAATATTTAGTTTTCAGTATCACCATAGGGTCAAAGTCTACATTGTGAAAGTCAATACAAAGACATATCCAGGTTGCACATGTAACTATCTTCAATTCATTTTTTGGTATAATTCACCAAGCCAAATACATTGATTAAATAGTCCAACAGCATATCTGTCAAGGGTCCCAATTTTGTTGGGATTGTCCAGATTTAAGGTGCCCATTTTGATTTCGGACATTGTCTTGATGTCAAAAAATGTCCGCCCCACCAAAAAAACACTGACATCAGCCACTGTCATTGTCACTTTCTGCATATAATTGGTGGCATGCTGGCAGATTTAGTAACATATAATATTGATGTAGATGGGTATACAGTAAAAGAGTAAAAACATAGCTGAAGTGAAATGACAATAGACAATGTAATCATCTAATTGCAGGTATTCTGTTCACTCGACAAGTGTAATTTCCTGTTCCGCTTTCTTCTCTCTTCCTCTCTTTCTCCTCCCTTCCTCCCTTGCTTTCTCTCTTTTTCCCCCCTTTCCCCTACATGTAATTTGTTCTGTCTTTTCCTTTCATTCATTCCCACCAAAAAAGATTTTTTCTTCCTCGTTTTCATGCATGATACGTAGCTAAAAAGTTCTACTAAAAACCAATGATTCTCCTTTATGACTTCAATACTTATGATTATTATGTTCTTTTTTATGGACCCTACATCACCAAGTAGGATTACAAATGCTTTGATTTGAAGGATTACAAATCAAAGATTCTTATGAAGGATTTTTTTTTACAGTGTGTAATTACTAACAAGTTTTACAGTCAGGCCATTAGAGCATGAGTATGTTCCATTCAATAAAGTTGAAACAAATCACTTCTAAATACATTTCATATTGATATTGAGTTTTCTTTTTTGTATCTTATTGAAATGTGATATTTTAATATCAAATATAAGCTTCATTTATCTAATGGCTTATCTTTCTCCAAATATTTCCTCATCAGTTGATTGACTAGATCAGGCTGTTCTTGTTGGATGAAGTGATTCCCGCCCTCAATGCGTTTAACAATTAGATCAGGACAGTGCTTCTCTGTGTCGTATGAGAGGCGGGTGTGAAGATAGGCATCGGCTGTGCCCCATATCATCAGAGTTGGTATCTTTACTGGCCCGGTCTTGTTGAAGAGAAGGGTAAGTTCATTGCGATAGTAGTTCATGAAAGTATGGAGACGGCCTGTATATGAGAAAAAGAGATTAGAATCTTTCGTTACCTTCTACCTTTTGGATGAGCAGTTTTCTAATTTTTAGGAATGATGCTAGTGTACCCTCAATTTTTTAGAAGCAGGAAAGTGCTGCAATACATGGGCATCAACTCTTTACCATAGTTTTCTAGCTTTTAATTTTAGTCGCTTAAATTAACTGTATATACTATACTTCAACTTTTTTCATTGTATTGAAATTCAAATTGGTTATCATGACAATTACAAATAACAAATTACTGAGTACATTGCTTACCAGATCTTGAAATGGAATACTTGAGAGCATCAATATCTTCATCTGTTGTCTCACCATGCTTGCATTCCTCCTCTATCAGGTTGTAATCACCCATCTCTACACCTTTCTCAGGAAACCATGGCAATTGGAAGAAAAATATGTACCTATGATGATATGAAGAAATGTAAAATTACCTGAAAAATAAATTGCCCTCTCCAAAGTATTAGGAAGTTTTTACATAAGAAATTCAGTATTGCAGGAATGTTCCTTCATTAATTCAGGGGCTGCAGAGGTACATGTAGGATGTTGGGGCTGCAACTCCCCTCTTTATTCACTGAATGCATGCAACTGTATAGCATTGTGGAAAGAACAAACATAACACCACTTTTTCAGGTATTCCACTGTGCCTGTAATTTGCTACTAGGAAATATCATAATTATCTGTTAAGCTGTGTAATCATTTGCAAACATAAACATAACATTTCTAAAGTAGCTTATCTTTGGATGTACATAAAAAACTTGAGTTAGACAAGATGACAACTTCTACGTCTGCAATTGTTGAAAGTGTTAGTTTTTTCTGTTCATTTATGATATTTTTGCTATGAGTAGGCTGATGTGGTATATATAATCCCTTTATACAGCATACTTTCCATAAAAGAGCAACTTCTACCATAGGTTGAAAGTGTGAACTGAACCAGTTGACAAATGAATTCAACCATCCAAACCCTGGGATTCTTCCATAGAATTTTTTCTTCAAATCCAACCATGCATACATAAATGTTTGCAAAGAAGCCTTAGAAATATGGACAGTGCTCTATAGAGTACTTCATTTGAGGAAAAAGAACTGTTTAAAAATATTCACACAGAATGTGTACCTGCTTTTCACATCGGATGCATGGGAGCTAATTCTGTAAGTACCTAAATATTACTTGTTCGTGCAATTTCCTTTCCAACAATTGCATTATCTTACCATGACATAAGTATCTGAGGTAGATATGATGACATTAGCTCCCCAAACCTATCAGGATGTGGTATGTTCATAGCAATGTATCTCTCCACCATGTCTGGGTACTGAGCTGCAAACTTCCATGCCAGCAGACCACCCCAGTCATGCCCCACCAAGATACAGGACTCGTGACCAAGAGTTTGGATGAGTTCACATACGTCACCTGAAAAGAACCATATTCAGAATAAATTAATTATGGTCATGTGTAGATTGTGAATATTAATTAACTTTGTCTCTTACAGTTACAAGTAGTTTTACATCTAGTTTTTTTTTCAACTTTGGGAATTGATGCAAGAAGTACATGACAGAGTTCAGAAGTTAATTACTTTTTGTTTGGCCCCTCTCTGAAAAAGTGATTTATTTCTTTAACTTCCTATAATTTATTATTATAATTATTCAAAATGCAGATTAAAAAAAAAAAATCTGTGAAGAGAGAGAATTATAGATTATTTTTGCTCACCTTTGATTAGGTCTGAGGTATAGTTGCTCTTCTCTGGAGGACCATCTGATTCACCTACTCCTCTCATGTCAAATGCTACACAGCTGTGGGAAAATGTCAGTGATATTATGTCAATATAGGTTATCAAAATTATGCAAACTTAGTAAAGTTTTTTTGAGCAATTGGTTTTTCCTGTTGTACTATTAAGTAAGTTTATCCGAATTGATTTCCATTGTTTGCAGAGTTACATTTTCACAAATTTTTTAGATTTTCTTTTGAAGTTTTGAGGCCTGATAATTTGAAATAGGCTAGAGAATCAACTTTCTCTTTATGAAGACCCACCGTACAAAAGACTAGACGGTTATGTGGATGGAAAGTAACTAGTCCAATTTTGAATATCAGGTGCCCCTTAATCTTTAGAATACAAGCATTTTAAGTGGATAAACAGACTTGAATAATATGATTCATATCATACTCCATGTCACTCTGATTTGATATATTCTTGAAGCTCTAACATAGAAATACAACTAAACTTCCTTTCTCCCCTGGATACATGGGTAAAAATCTTTCAAATGGGCTATTTCATGATAAACAAGGCATTTCAAAATATAGCTTTCATCACATCTAGCTCATTAAATTAGGGCAATCATATGAAGAAACTGAATTTATTTGATGGATATAAGTGTGAGCAAGCTCCACAAGCTTTTTCGCGGAATTCTATTTGGTCTTTCCATAAAATTTTGGGTAAAATAGCCATTTTTAGCACATTTTTGGAGTCTCAAATCAATTTGGGCATATGTACTGAAGGAATTTGTGGGAAAATGCTGCAAAATAATGCAAGTATACCTAACCATCTAACTAGATTAACCTATGTAGATCATTTCAAAAGTTAAATGAAGGAAATCTATGAAAAATTGAGAAAGTTATGGGCACTTTAGTGAGAATGTGTATTTCGCGTTAAAAAAAATAATTGATAATATCTCCAAAATATGCCTGTATTTTAGTTGGATAAAAGTAGAAAATATGTAGTCTATCTATGCCTATAAGACCTTAATGTCAGGCCCAGCCAGTAACATGAACAATAAATTAGATGTCTTATTCATATTGTAGTAATTACCCAATCTATTGTGATATGTCACTTCCGCGTTAAAAAAATGTCCTCTCCAGAATGATGGTTATATGATATTTCTGAGGCTAATATAGATTTCTTCATTTAAATTGTGTTGGGTACAGCACAAGTGGGGTGGTCTCTAGTGAAAAGACATACTATGTGACATTCATTACATTTTGTCAGTCTGTTATACTTGATTTTGTACGTGGTTTAAAAAATGTCCTCTCCAGAACAAACTGCTTGATTTTTAGATTTGTGAACAAATTTGGAAATTACAGATAGAAAAGCAGTATTTTGTAATTGTTTTATTATTTTCATTGTTGTTTGTCATTTTAAATTCCTTAATTTAAAAAATACTGCATATTACTATTATTTTTAAAGTGGGTTCCTGCATTTATAATGCTGAGCCTCAGCTAGACATCGCAATGTTCCATGAAAATCACGATATTGTATTTAGTTCAAGTAAATTTCTAGTGCTTTGAAATCATTGCTGGTGTTAGAAAGTCTTGATAAAAACTTTCTTGTGTAGTAATTTCAGCAGTTGTGATAAAGAAATAATGTACATTCTATTCTGGAGAGGACATCAATTTTTAACATAAATGTTTGAAAGCCAATAGACAGCTAAAATTCTGCCATTTTCACCTCTCAAACTTATTACTTTTTATGTTTTCCGCTTTTCTTTAATATTGCCCATAATATTAAAAAAATTTACAAAATATGTACAGATAGACAAAAATATAGAGAGAATATTTTGATAAAAGAACTATATGCTTTAAAACCAACAACATCTCGAAGCATCCTTTGCATACACTACTCTGCAGATGGCGTAATGATGGTGATAATCATAAACGATGGTGATATATACTACTACTACTACGCATAATAATAATGACAGTGATGTCGATCATGGTATTGACGATAACTTAAGCCTCCCCGGCTGTAACCTCACTACTGATAAATTTTTTAAAAAATACTCCAAAACAGCATATTACTGATACACCGAATCTGACCACAACTTTGCTGAAAAAATGATTTACATTCTGAATAGCATTATAAAGGATTTCAATGTTCCGATAGCTGATAACGACACAGACCAACAAACTTCTTCATCCTAGTATTATACGGAAAACCAATTCATATGATTTTTTTTTTTTTTAGTCCACTCGAATATCAGAAACTATGAATCGCTGAGTGCCCTACTAGAAAGGCAACGGTTCAATTATTCCAAATCTACTTGTCTGAAACCTGGTTCACTGAACATCCAATTTCTTTATTTAAGATTCCAGGCTTTAATTTAGAACTGAATAATAGACCAAATAAGATAGGAGGAGGAGTAGCTCTTTAGAGATCAACAGAATTTACTTATATACTAAAAGAACAGATTTGAATTACATGAATGAATGCATAAAAAACCTTTTTTATAGAGGTTATTCTCAATAATAGAAAGAACATTGTTGTAGGAATTATTTATCGCCCCCTAATTCTTGTCGAAATGACTTTCTTGCAACACTTCAAAACATTCTTTAAAATCGAATCTTAAATAACAAGGATTGTATTCTGATGGGAGATTTTAACATTAATCTTTTTTAGAATAACTCTGATCCTTTTGTCAATGACTTCTGCGGAACCCTTCTCACCTCATCATTTACACCACTTGTTACTAAACCAACTGTGTAACAGAACAGTCATCAACTTTAATTGACAAAATACAATTTTTACTAATATAAACCAAGTACCCGAAGCAGGCATTGTAGTCTGTGATATCACAGATCATTTCCCGGTATTTACAAACTTCAAAATCATCACAAAGATCTCAACTGGAAGTCACTTATAAACGCAACTATACTAACGAAAATTTTGAAATATTTATTGATAATGTACATAATATTGACTGGTCGGATTTGTACAATGTGACTGATGTGGACGAGAAGTTTAATGAAATTATGGCTAAAGATGACAAAAATTAATCCCCAAAATGAAAAAAAAAGAACTCCTAGATCACCGTGAATAAGGTCAATTAAAAAAAAATTATTTGAAATACAAAGCCAAACCTTTCTATGTCTCTATGTTTTTACCCTCGTAGTCGATAGCTCACGGACAAAGTAAACACACTTTCAGACTTAAATACGCAGAGAAAAGAAGAAATACTACAAACAACAATTTCTAAACTGCAACAAAAATGCAAAAACCAGTTGGAAAATACTAAACAATGTCTTGAACAAGCACAAAAAGAAGGTTTCAGTTTAAAAAATAAAGATTGATGGAAATCTCATTGATAATCTCCAGGATATTGCAAAATTTGTTAATGACTTTTTTTTTGTAAATATGTATACATGTAGGACCAAATTTAGCAGGAAAAATCCCAAATTGTCAAAGAGAATACAATGATTAAACAGTGAAACCTCTTCATAATGAGGTCCTTGGGACCATGAAAATTACCTTGTTATCTCAGGTTCCTCCCTATATTAGGGCATAAAAACAAATAACTATAAAGAGCTGAGACCAATAAAATTACCTTGTTATAACACGTATCTTGCTATATCCGACCTCTTTGTAACAAGGTTCCAGTCTATAACAAACCACAACTCAAGCTCTATGTTTTTACCCTCGTAGTTGAAAGTGAAATTTTAGACATTGTTCACAACTTCCAGAGCAAATGAAGCTGCGGCCATGATGGCTTTGATAATTACACATTAAAAAAGATTGTCCCCGCCATTGATGACCCGTTTGCTTATATATACAATCTTTCTATGTCCTTAGGAGTTTTTCCACCAAAAATGAAAGTGGCAAAACTAATTCCAGTTTTAAAAAAAGGGGATCGCCTATCAAATACCAACTACAGACCATTTCCCTATTACAGTTTTATCCAAGGTGTTAAAAATAGAAAATTTACTTGCACAACAAATTTTTAATTATGACATTCTGCACGATTCTCAATTCGGATTCAGAAAAAAGTAAAACACTTCCTATGCTCTACTTACCCTGATAAACAAAATCACCCAATCCATTGATGAAAAAACCAAAACAATTGGTCTATTCTTAGATTTCTTGAAAACTTTCGATACTTTGGACCACACCATCTTGTAAAATAAGCTCGCGCATTACGGTATAAGAGAAGTCATTCATGACTGGTTTAGAAGTTACTTACACGAGCGCCAACAATTACCTGTATTGACGGCTTTAATAAAAACTTAGAAATATCAATTGCGGAGTACCGCAATGATCGATCCTTGGACCTCTTTTATTCGTTATTTGCATAAATGACTTACACAAATCCTCTTATTTACTCATGCCTATCATGTATGCGTACAACACAAATTCATTTAACTCACAAAGCAACGTAACTTTCGTATGCGACACCGTTAACACAGAACTACAAGTTGTAACAAACTGTATTAAGGCAAACAAGTTATCTTTAAATCTAGAGAAAACCAATTTTATGCTTTTTTAGCACAACCTCGAATCAGAATTCCTCAAACAATCTATATGAAAAATTCACAAATACAAAGAGTGTCAACAACTAATTTCTTAGGCGCTTTAATAGACGATGAATTAACTTGGAAATCTCACACTGAATATATCTGCAAAATAATGTCAAGAAATATTAGTATTTTGGATAAGCTTAAGTACACATTTCCATCAAAGGTTCTTCTATAACTTTACTTTACCCTTGTTTTGCCATACCTCAACTATGGAATATTAGCACAGGGTTATTGTGCATCGTACTTGTTAGAAAGGATACTACTGAGTACTCCTGTTCGGTTATTTGCCTTGAAAATTAGCATTGTATGAAACATTTTACTTGATTGAAATATGAAGAAGGATCTTTGGAGTCTCACTAGTACATCCATAATCCATTGATCACAAGTTAAGATATTGTATGTTTGATCAAAAGGAATTGTCTATTATGATAAAAAAAAGTTCAAAATATACATTACAATTTAACATAGGCATAAATATGAAGCAAAAGACATGTTAATACAATGTTTGGATAATTGTATTGTTTGTTTCAATTTCACATTCTAGAATTTCCTCATAATGCACTCCATGTTTACTGTTTAAATGAACATTTGGTGTTTTAAATGACGAAAAACTTGTTTTCTTCAGAACAAATAGAAGTGTTTCATAATTTTTTTTTATTCGTAATCGCAAATTTAGCTATTTTTAGATTTTTCAAATTACTCAAACAAAAAAGGTAGAATCGTTACAAAACTTTCAACTAGTTCAATCATAAATTGATAAAATTGTAGCTGAAATTCTGATATATTTTTTAAAATCTGTGTTAGATAAGTCTTTATTTGAAGCAACATTGATGTGCCTACTTCAATCAGAATTGTTCTTACATTGTCTATGCACTCTGTGTTTCGCGTTAAAAATAACACTGATGCTATAAAAAAAGAAAACTTGAGATTTTTCATGTGTTGTTCAAGCTGTTAAAAAAAATGTCCTCTCCAGAACAGATTGCTATATTTCTTAATTGGCATTCATTTTTCATATATACAATTTGAACTAACAAGCAATTGGGTTTTGTTGCATTACTCACAAAACAAGAATGTGGAATCATTACAAAATGCTGCATAATTTATCGTATATTGATAAAGTTAGCTGAAATAGTGGCAAATTTCCTAACTTTTTTCAGAAATTTTTTAATTTAATGCAGCAAAAGTGTTTTTTTACTATTAGATACTGTATATTTAGGGCCTTTGTGGTGTGACATAATACGCTGAATCTGTCACACATCAGTAAGATATATCATGTTACTTCTTATTCTCATATCACACCGTGAACTTTACCTTGTAAGGTGTTAAAAATAATGTCCTCTCCAGAACAAATATTGGTATTCTGTATTTTGGCAATAATTTTTCATATTACGAATTGAACCCACAAGCAATTGGTTTTGTTGCATTGATCTCATATTTAGAAAATGGAATCATTATTAAATACTGCATATCAAATCATATATTGATTAGATTTTGGCAGAAACTGTGACAATATTCCCATCTGTTTCAAATAAATCTTGATTTGAAGCACCGAAAATGTATCTTAATCATCAGATACTATTTATTTAAAGCCTTTTTAACATAACATAATATACTGGGTCTGCCCCACATCAGTGAGATATATCATATTTCACTTCTTATTATTATATCACAGTGTGAATTTCACCTTGTAAGGTGTTAAAAAAAATGTCCTCTCCAGAACAAATATTGGTATTCGATAATATGCATTGATTTTTCATATTTATAAAATTGAACCCACAATTAATTGGTTTTGTTGTATTGCTCTCACATTAGAAAGTGAAATCATTGCAAAAAACTGCATATTTAATCACATTTTGATTGAAATATGAACAAAATTATGATTTTTTTTTCATAATTATTATAAATAAATTTTGATTTGGAGCTTTGAAAAGGTGTCTTGATGATCATATATTGTGTATTCAAGGCATTTGTAAGGTTAAATAGTACATAGGGCCTGCCTCATGTGAGTAAGACTTATGATAAGTACTTTCTTGTTATCATATCATAGTGTGAAATTTACCTCAAAGAGTGTGAAATGAAATGTCCTCTCCAGAATGCCAATTTTACACCCTCTTTTCGATCAGAAAATTAGAAATGTTGCTGAATATTTCATGCTCTCAAATTTTAGGAGCCAAAGAAGTAATATCTAAGCTTTAAAATGTGAATAGTTTCATACATCAAAAATGAGTTTGAATTTTGACCCCATTTGAGACTGGATGTCTTCGTTTAACGTGAAATCACCCAAATAGTAGGCTATTTCTGAGAAGGTATATACTCACTGATACTGTTTGTTGAATGCTCTGATCTGATGTCTCCATGAATACCAGCATTCAGGGAAACCATGAAGGAATAACATCAGAGGCTTCTTAGGATCTCCTGACTCTACAACATGGAGTTTCAAATCCTGTAATGATATGATAGCTTGAGAATTGAAATTCTATATAACACTCCAATACAATAACAAAATTTATAAACTTAGTGAAAATGTTGTACTTTCCTTTCATTTTTCAACTACCACTTTCATAGAAAGTTGTATACATTCATGGGTTGCTTTCAAATTATAGCTGTAAAACAAAATGTCAGAAATATTACTCATCTTTGCAATGTTTCTAGCCAATAGAAACTTTTATACAGCAACTACAAATCATACTCTGAATTAAAAGTGTATGGCAGAGCTGGTAATCAATTTAGTAGTTGGATATCCTTGCACAGCAGTAAAGCAAATAGCATAGTGTAGATGCTTAAACTTTGAATCAGTTGTAGATTTTATGAGAACGAAAGTCTAAATTAATCATAAGTTCAGTGACATTGTAGGAAAATTTCATTTAAATTTGAGTTCTTTTGAAGGTTGTACTTGCCTTGATTTGGACCAACTTGTGAGTTCCTAGTCTTGGATCTCTCATGCAAGCTGGTCTCTCAAGCCTCTTCTTTTGATAGAACAGCCAGAATGGACCATGACGGAGTAATCCCCTCAGGACGATGCATGTCACTATTGGGATCGTCAATATGTAGACTGGTAGATAGCATAGTGTTCTCACACATCGGTACTTTAGAATACTCATTTCTAAATATAAAAGAATTGAGGATAGCAATTTACCACATAATTCAGGGAAGTTTTAGATTTGGTTAGTGTTTTCTCAGAACAATCATCACAAACTCCAATCATTAGTTACAAAAAGTATGGCCTATCACAGTTTAGAATTTATCTTATTATTTGACTATAATAAGAAACATTTAACATCAATATTCGAAAATAAACTCATACCAATGGATTAAAAACATTAGGTATCTTGTTTGTCAGCAATATTCCCCCCTCACATCCCAGTTTATTTCATTTGTTTTGTTTGAAACAAGCTAAGAATTAATTATCTATGTAAAAAGACTGACCTGTTCTCTTGTGTTTCTGTGTTGGTATGTATCGTACCTTCAAATTCAGAAAGATAACACGTTCTCCTTGTTCACTTGGATCATGAAGGCTCGTTGTTCAGCCCAGATCAGTATGATGATGTACATGAACTATCAGATAGACCATTAGCACAAGAAGTAACAAAGTTTCAATAATCTATAAAACAGGTTGTCGGGTCATTCCCTATCAAATCCGAGTGCAATTGTTGACCTATTTGTACTTGTGTAGTATTGAGAAATCAAAGTCCAACATTTGGTGGATAAATATCTAATTTTTGGCAAGGCTTTAAATCCTCAACTGTACCAATTGTATGAATGTAAATCCACATTAATGAATACTTTGTATATATTGAAAGGTTAACTCCAACATATGGACCAGACGACTAATGTCAAAATGATACATTAAGAAACCTCAACTGTCCAAACAACTACATTCAGTGCTCTATTTATTTGATACCTACATGTATCCCAATGTTTATAATATATACATGATTGTGTTAGAACAATTGAAAGAGGACTCGAGGTTAAAAACTTTTATTTTATTTAGAAATTAATTCTTACTCATTCAGTATGACACAACGACTGCATAAAATTATTTCTTGAGAAAATATTACAGGAAGACACGCTTCATTTCTACCAATTTGATGTATCGTTAAAAGCAGGTAACTAGAAGTAACAATGTCTTTGATGCTTCACTACATTAAAAAAATAATGTAAAGGGGGCATCAGAGATGGCTCATGACAAGGTATGTAATTGGATAGAAAGGGGAGGGGGTGGAAAAACTAGGAATTAACCCCTCCAACCGCAATTGGTGACTTCAAGTACGGTGTTCGGTGTTGGTGTTGGTGTTGAGAGAGCAAAACGGTCCATAAACCGAGCTCTAACACCGTTTGTCAGTTTACAGATTCAAGTGATACTGAAACGACCGGAATTACGTCAGAATCTTGCGAGGTCTACCCCAAACACCGACAGACTTCAAGTTTGGTGTTGAGGCTGGTGTTGGTTTTGCTGCAACACCAACACCAGCGTTCAACACCGTACTTGAAGTCACCCAATGTGGATTCTCTTTTTTGTATTTTTACCCACCAAAATGATTTAATTTTTTTGATCAAAAGAGATGCACAAATTCTTTTACACCTAATCCCAATCGCTTTCAAAATTCTTCAATTGTCCCTGTTTTAGGGTTTAATTCATGTGAATTCTGGAGTAAACAGAGAGAGAGAGAGAGAGAGAGAGAGAGAGAGAGAGAAAGAGATTTCAGATAAAAATTAATTGATAAAAGTTGGTTACATTGTAATATTAAGTTTGTAGAATAAATAATTTTCTGCCATTTATAATAATAATAATAGGGGTACTTTTAATGTGCCAGATTCCACATGAATAATGTGCTCAAGGCGCAGTACAGGAAAACTTAAAGAGTATCAGAAGCAATAGGTACAACAACAAAAGTACAAATAGATAAGAAATGAGATATATATGTGTAGATACTAATTGAAAGCACATAGCAATACCATTGTTTTGTTTCAAATTACCTGCTAAACTTGAAAGTATTTTAATGACTTGTCAGTGATCCCTCAAAAAAGTAGAAATGAAGCATGTCGTGAAGAATAATGCACCAATCATTGTTCAATACAATGATACCCTTTTTGATAACTACATGTATTTGACACGCCATTATAATAAGTCTACTTTACCACTCATGTCTTTACTTAAATAAGAGTCTTTTTAGTGCAGTAGAATATAATATTATAGTTTCTGCGCTATATAAGTATTATTATTATTATTATTCAACTCGAAGTGTCATATTAAAGAAGAAGAACAAGAAAGGATTTAATTTATGATGTCATTCTCTTAATAGGGAATCACCACCAAAAGTTTGAATCACTAAAAATTCCACTTTTGTCTGTGTAAAAGAAATGTTGTTAACCCCTCTTTGCATTGTTTTATACTGTCATGCATGACTTCTAAAGCTTGATGGCTTCTATGAAAGTTTGGAATCATATCTTCCATGTTAATTATGCGTTCCAAATTCATGATTATTATATAAGAAATTCAACATATTTCTTTCAATTTTAATTCTGTTTTTTTTTCTGGCATGCACTTCTCATATTGGAGGGGTGCTGTACATGTATGAGGGAAATGTACATGAAAGACAACTACAGACAAAGTATTTTTTGTACAGGACTTTATTTTGCGACTTCTCTCTATAAAAGTAATTTGACCTGAAATATTCATTTTTATTTGATTTACAATACTATAAACTTTCCATATACATGTAAGACAAAATTTATCCTTGATGTATTACATAAAACACAGAGCAGATATATGAACTGCAGGTACATTGGAACTCTGCCTTAGTCAATTCTTTTGAGAGTCAGACTATGAAAATATGTTAGATTGAGGACAGGTCTTACTAACTTGTTCCAAAATAAGCTTGACTCAGGCAGGATCAACTGTACATGTCATACACTTGAAAATTAAGATTCACATTGATGAATAAAATTTCATAAATGGTAATAGCAATTATCAAAACTCATTACAATGAGGCCCTTGGGACCAGCAAAATTTCCTATTTACAATTGAAACCTTGTTACTTCAGGAACCAAAATACATTAGAAAACAAAGAGTTAAAACCAAATGATCATCTTGCTATGAATTACTGTAGAGCTGGTTTTATTAGTGCTCTTTATAACAAGGTTAGACTGTATTCCGCCAAAGGTTTGTCAGATTTTCAGAATTTGCAACTTTCTTCATGATCTTTTAAATACAGTATTACACATGTCAAATTATCCCAAACATTTTTAAATGTGTGTCATCCTATAGATATTTACAGTATGTAGTTAAAATAGGAAAGGATGAAATAATTATTTACTATTGTAAAAGGGATCAGCACTTTATAAGAAGCACATTGATTTTAGGCAGCAAATCAATCTTATCGCTTCAAAGAGCCCGGCTAAGAATATCTGTGGATGCTGTGTTGGTGTAAAGGGGTACAGGAAGCATGCGGCCGCAATTACAGATTAATTATCATTGTTATCTTTTGTTATCTATTATACGGGACCAATGAACTTATTAAATTGAAGTTATTTTTGTTTTAACCGAAGGTATTTTATGGATAAAGCACTGGATGAATCTTCTAGATTTTATTTTGGATTTTTGGCAATATTAGTCAGTATTTTGAATTTTCTTCAACTTGGAACATTTATCATGCAAGATAGTTTTTGATGAGTTCAGTGACTAAGTCAGGCTGATCTTGATGGACTAACATGTCACCATTTTCTACTGTCTTCATAGTGAGGTTTGAACAGAACTTTTCTGTTCCTTCTACCAGCTTGTTGTGTAATGCATAATGTGCTGTTGACCAGATGAACAGTGTAGGGGTGTTGACGAAGCCGGATCCTTTGAAAAACTGATGAACAGCATTCCGGTAGTAGTGAAGGAATGTTGTGACTCGACCTAAGATGAGAGAATAGCAAAGAGATTTCCAGAGTGTTTCATATTTCATTAGAGTTCACATTAAGATTTAAGTTCAGTTAATACAGGACATCAAAGCAAAGTAATTAACAATTAATCAATTTTTGAAGATGCATTGTTTGAAACACAAACATTTTATTGTACAATGTAGATTTGATTATATATTTTGGTTGATTATTCATCCCTCCAAATTTTGTTACAATTTTTAATGGAATGAAATGGAAGAATTGAACACATGAATGAACAACAAACAATCTTATGTGGGATGCATGTGTGTCCGGGATATTGTGTTTGTGTGTGTGGTATATATGTTTGCATGTTTTTCGGTGTGCTTGAGAATGCATAAATGTGTTTTAGTTGTGTCTCTTTTTTCATGTTCCGTTAAAAGCTGTTTTAGTGATCACCCAGCCAATTGGCACATCTTTTGGGAGATTGTTTGTTACTAGGTCAAGCGTGCTATTATTCCATTAAAAAGGGTATCAAAATGTTGAAGGATGATTACTCTACCAAACATACTGCTGGATTCATCATAACATTTCAGTTCTTCAAACAATAGATCTTCAAAATCATTGAACACCTTTTTTCTTCATTCTTTATTACAAGGAATATTTTTAGGGGTAGGGGTTAGAGTCATTGTGAATGCTTGAATAGCAAGTGGTCTGCTTTTGACAATTTCTTTTTCCTTCATGTGAAAAGAGATACCAACCTGGTCTGGAGAGAGCAAACTTAAATGCCTCGATGTCTTCCTCTGTAGCAGGTCCTTTCATACATTGTCTCTTTAGTATCCTGTAATCACCCATGGAAAGTAACCATTCGGGCATGTATGGTAGCTGGAAAAAGAAAATGTACCTGCAGGAGGAAAAAAATTGACGATAATTGAAATACGATTCACATGATATCAGTATAGGGATTAAAACTGAAGATAATAAGTACATGGTTATAAATAGAATTGATCAAGATTCATCAAGTTTCTGAGGTTAAAAACATTTTCACCATCTTAATATGGAAAATGAATTCCAGGTACTTTTTGAAAATGTTATATCATTGATCATAAGCTTTTGCAAATTTACTTACTTAATTTTTTTTAGCTGATATCAAAATACTAGAGTGAATATATTGCTATGATTTGGATTTAGTCGTAAAAGTGTTGGTAATACCATAATTTGTTGAAAGTATAAAGGAAAATTCATAATTACCATGAGCGGAATAACTGTGGTAGGAAGTAGTTGCTAAAGAGTGCCTTGAATCTATGAGGATGAGCTGCATTAACAACGATAAGTTTGTCCACCATCTCTGGGTAACGTGCAGCAAAGTCCCATGCAATCATTCCACCCATGTCATGCCCCACCATAATACAAGACTGGTGTCCTGTAGCCTCTATCAGTCCATGAATGTCCTCTGTGATCAAACAAATCAATGCATGTTGATTCTAATAATTCACAATGATCTTAGCAACAATTTGGAAATTGTAATTGTCCCTGTCATCATTGAAATGATAATAAATTATGATCTTTATAGAGTGTAAGATATGTGCTATTTCTCAAAACTCTACACAGCATACTCTTATGACCAGCACTAGATTGAACATTATTCTTACTTTAATACACATTCATTTGTGAGAAAAGAATTGAGCTTTAGGAATTAATCACCATCTTTGATTAAGATTAATCCAATTATATATCATGAATATGGTCTATTGGGTGAAACTGCATAAATCATGACAACCAATAGTTTTTTAGATTTTTTTTAAAACAGGAAATCATGATCATTGATGACAGTATGTTCTCTGATACCTATACTGCAAGAAAGTAATTTGTGAATTACCGCATACTAAATCCAGGGTGTAGAACTTCTTCGGTAGAGGAGCATCTGATTCACCAGCTCCTCTCATGTCAAACGACACACAACTGTAAGAAAACATTATGACAACAAATGTAAATCTTGGCAGGTTGAATATAAAAGATGAGAGTGGAGGGAAAAAATATACTCCAAATAAATGATGAATTAAAAGAAAAAAAATTACTTAAAAATAAATGTTATGCCCAAAATGTTCAACACATGACCGATTGAAAAAAAGTATATCTTAAACAGTTATTGTAAAGGGCAAATAAAAAGGCCGGAAGCCATGTTTTGTTTTCAATAGCTCATGTTAAATATATTTGAGCCAGCAATCTTGCCGACAATGACCAAGAAAAAGAAGATGTTGAGTATTTAACACCCAGTGATAAACATAAAAATATAAGGCGAAATTTCGTACAGTACATTGTACTTTAATAGTAAATGGGAAAGGTAGGGTTGAATTCTTATTATTACTCACTGATAGTGTTTGTTGAATGCTCTGATCTGATGTCTCCATGAATACCAGCATTCAGGGAAACCATGAAGGAATAACATCAGAGGCTTCTTAGGATCTCCTGACTCTACAACATGTAGTTTCATATCCTAAATCATAAAAAGACAAAATATCCACCTTGAATTGAAAAATGTTGTTACTTGAAGGAAAAAATGATACATAAATCCTTGACCTCAGTCTAGACAGGTGTATTTGGCTGTACTGTGTATTTAGCTTATATTGCACTGTATTCATTTGTTTACAGATACATGTACACATATAAAACCAACATATATTGTTGAAAAATTGTAATTTTTATGATTAAGAATATCAAGTACTGTAGAAGACAACAATTTAGAGTACATGAATATTAGCAACTTCACTAAATTTCAGACCATTTCACACATTTAATGAGTTGATTTTTTTATGTTTTGATAGATTATGATACCCAAGTCTATGGGCAAATCATTGTTGTGAAACTTGTGTAAATACAATCCCAGCAAGAATTTTAGATTTTGCAGGAATTCATTCAGAAGCAGTAATAGACGAAGGAGGTATCTCCTTGAATAGACATACCTTCACAGTAACAAATCTGTGTGTGCCTAGTTGTGGATCCTCCATACAGGCTGGCCGAGAGGACCTGGTCTTTCGGCCAAACACCCATCTAGGTCCCTTGAAGACCAGGACCATGCAGAGAACAAATATTCCTCTGATGAATCCTAGGATGAAGAATGGAAGATAGAACAGACCAGTCACAGAGAAGAGCTCTATAGGACTACCCATGATGGAGGATTGTAATATACCCTAGTGCTTGTGTGTAATGAGGAAACAGCTACATGTATGGATTGGGAAAGCAAATGACTAACATGCTCCAAGCTACACATGTATATATACATGTAGATATGTTACCCAGCACAAACAGGAATGAGTTGTGCTATCAGGAGATATATTTACACAGAGCAAGGTCAGAGATCTGTACTAGACTACGAGATGGTACATTACAATGCTGTTGTGATTGGGGGGGGGGGGGGGGGGTTTCATTCCTATAGGAAATATTCAGGGCTTGGTTGCAATCAATGACCCCGTTTACAAAGGAAATGCAGCCAAGCTGATGAACATTTCTTTAGGCCTATTTCCCATACAAGTGTGATGTACATGACATGTCAATGCCATTTGTTAAACTACATTTCATGTATGCATCACATGACATAGCATGGCACACTATATTCCTGTCTTTTTGATATCATAAAGAGTACACTGATTTGACAGTCTTCTGTAGTTTATGGGTTATTGAGGTATCTTTTTGTTTTAAACAGGTCTAGGAAGAACTCTGAAGGATGGAGTTAATGGGAAGGTGATAGAAGGAAGAGCGTATATTAGTAGATGTAGTACAATGGAGTGTAGTGGGACTGATGAAAATGGAATAGAGGAGGAAGATATTGAATCATGGAAGTACATCAAAGAAGGGAATTCATCGTTTGTCATCGGTCATAAGAAGGTAAGACACATAATTACTCTGTCTTAAGAGGTTACAAAACAATAAAGCAATGAAAATGACTGTGAGTATATGTTTCTTAAATTCAATGTGATACCAATTTCATTCTCCATATTGCAAACTGTGAAACACATTGCGTTGATGATTAAGTAATGATAAAGAATTTGATATTGGTAAATGAAGATGAAATAAAATGCATTCTAACATGCCTGTCCATAGGTCACTCATGATGAAGGGAGATGTACTTCTCTCTTCTTGTCATACATTTGTAGATATACATCATGCCATAATTAATAGATGTGATTAATTGATAAATATAAAATATATAAGTGGAGATTACTTATGCCCATTGCTCATGAGCTGTGATGCTATGTTTTTTCTCTCTCTTGTCATTATTCTATCCTTCTCAGTTCCTATTTCTAAAATCTTGTTACAGCATTAATCAGTGTGCACTATCAATTTTTGAACCAACATGCAACTGAATAACATTGGTCATAACTATGTGAATTGTTCTTGGCTTTATCAAATGTTTTAGATTTAATTTAAAGTATGAAAGATCTATTTCAAAATGTAACTTTTTGTGTTCATTTTTTTAACATCAGAAGCACATAATCTATCGGATGTGGAAGCAAGATTTAAAAGATGTCTTAGAAAAGGTAAAATTTTACTCAAACATTATGATTCTAAGGATACAATGTGTCATTTCAACCACAGTTTCCGTGGTATTGTTAATGACATGTCTCAGATGAATTGTTTGGCTGTCTTTGGCTGGGGAACATTATCACATTTCATGAATGCTATATAGTCTTTCATGCATTAACAATGATATTGCATTGCTTTTAGATATTCACTATATAGAATGAGTTTATGGTAAATGTTGCTTAATTTCATTGACTGTAATGGTATTTAGTAGGTCGTAAATTATTATTTTTTTGTCTTTCAAGCAGCACTACTTTGAAATGTATTAATTGGTTTAAGTGGAATATTGTAATTTCATTTGCTGTATTATGTAGTAGGTCTTAAATTATTTTCATGTAACTGCAGATTGTTATTCTTCTTTAATTTTCCTCTTATCTCTGCATGGAAATATTTTTTTTAAAGTATGTAATTTGTCACTCATATACTCTGTAATATATATAGTTCACTTTCAATGTCTTTTATTTTCAATTGTTTCTCAGAATTCCAGAAAAGAAGATTGCAGGACAAAAATCAACTACATCAAGAATCATCTCCAGCCAGTATTAGGAAAATATGCCAGTATACCTGTAAGACAAAATTTGAATCTTTATTAATAGGATTATCTACAGTATGTTGTCTCCATTGTTTACATATGTCCTTAAATCTTATTGAATTATCATTTTTATGTTTCATTTGATTTTTTATCATTTTTTTTTTATTATGTATACTTAACTATATTAAATCCAGAGTGTGTTTATGTGTGATATCAAAAAGGAAATGAATTTTCATTGATATGCAACATTTCATATTCACATATGTTGCAAAGATGGTAGTAAAGTTTCTGTATGACATATTCATATTTGTATTAATGAAATAATGATTATATCTTTGACTACATACAGAAATGTATTCCAGTAAGCTCCCATTTTGTTGGTGCAGTTAGCAAGGCATTTGAAAGCCAAAGACCATTGAAAAGATGTCACCAAGTGATAGACCCCTACCAAACTTCAGTATTGTGCTCGCCAAACTTCTGTTTTTTAGATGAAACCGACAATGAAGAAAGTACAACTCTTACTGTAGAAATAAAGGTATGCATCTCACTTTTCACTAATAATAGACACCCAGAAAATCCTCATGTCTAGAAACTGTTGTAAACAGGAGCCACTATTAAAACAGTTTTTAAATGTGCCTGCTCTAATAGGGGAATCAAAAGTAAGGATTGGTGGAAATCAATGAATAGAATTGATTGATTGGATATATATGCATTATTTTAGTAATAATATCCATGGACCCTTATCCACAGAGTTACTGTGCTATATAAATTATCGAAATATCATTATTATTTTAAATTTGGATGTAATGATATATCTTTAAATTCTGAATAATGAATTAACCGCCATTTAGTTTTAAATTCTTATTTGGAATAGATTATAATTATAAAGTTTAGCAGTGGATCAAGTTTTGCTAGGATTTCGAAAGTGTTTCATAATTTTTTGACGAGAATTGGTCATTCTAATTTCAGATCATCTGTTAATGTTATCTGATTTTCTCCTGCTTTGTATTTTCAGCCCAAACTTGGATACATACACACCCATCATCAGCAGTCACAGGTTACCAGAGACCATGAACATGTTTGTCTCTTTTGTATGCAACAAGTACTCAAGGTGTGGCATTGGTTATAGTATTATTTGTCTGACTTTCTAATTCTCTGACTTTCTAATTCTCCATTATTAGTCTTTTTTTTTTCAAGTTGTTATGTTAGACATTTTAGATATGGAGTATAGATATTCACCACAGTTTCATTTCATTTTCCTCATCTCTATTTAGTTTTATTCCCTCAAAACAAAACTTGTTGTTATTTAAAAAAACTTTTTTTTTTGGGGGGGGGGGGGGGAGGCACTAATCATAGTGTTAAACAATTTAGTAGGGAGTCCACATTCAGAAAATTAATCTAGATCTCTCTCAAAAAAAATTGTTTGTTATTTTTAACAAGACTCAGTTTCAAGCAGGGGAAATAATGTTGGTTTTCCATTTGCAAAAGTTTGTAGTTGCAAAAATGTCGGGTGATTTTACTTTGTGATTCTTGATTTTATTGGATGGTGGCGGGGGGGGGGGGATTATGATAAAGCAAATTATATGTTGATATAGTCACCATTCTTTACTATGAATTTACAATAATGTCTTCTCCCTTACAGAGAAAAGAGGGTGCATGGGACTACACAAGCAAGTATTGTCCAGTCAATCTCTTTTCTGGGTAAGATTATATAAATACCTTTTATAAAGGAAATGTATTCTTAGAAATAAGATGTGTGACATTAAAAGATAATGATGAATGTTGTGTACTGTTAGAAGCCATTGTATCAGAAAATGAAAAAAAAAAAAAATTTGTTGATAATCACGGATGTTTTTTAAAATTCTTTATAAAACTCTAGGTATGATGTAGGGGCTAAGTTTCTCAATTCTTTTTGATACATTTGTGTTGTTTTAGTTACTTGAATCTACTTGGAAGCATTGGTCTCTTTTGTTTTTGGTTTTTAGAAATGCACCAAACGGATGTATTACATATGATATGAATTGTAAATATTTCATTGACTATCTTTATGATTTTCATACAGAGATCAAGACAGGATGAGGCATGCCATTGAATGTTTGTTCAAAACTCCACAAAATAATCTATGCATCTTCAAGGTAGGTTATACATCAGTTTCTCATATCAGAAACTTACTTTAAAAAGACGTGGAGCAAAATATCACAAATCTATGCCACATACAGCTGTTTCTTGCTATTATTATGTGTGTGATGTATATCAATCATGGTGTTTATTCAAACCAATTCTTTTAATGTACGCAGCAATGTTGTACCTTTTTTTTTAGAATTAGTGTACTAGCTTTTTATTAAATGAATTTAATTCAACGGAATTGTATTAAAGGTAATGGCACATCCTTATATATGTTGTAACTTCAATACAGAACGGCAATGTGATCTATCCAGGAGAAGGCAAGTCATTACCAACACAGGAGGATCAAGAGGACATTACCATTGCAATACAATCATGGTTTAGATGTCAAAATGATTCAACTCATCTACCTAAGGCTTTCACTAAAAGGTAGATTATTGTTTTTTACACTTTTTTGCATACATATTCTGATATATTTCATTAACTCTTCAGATCAAAGCCCAACTTCGTGGAATGCTTTATTTTGCATTTTTGTACATGTACCAAGTAAAATGATATTTGGCTTGTTTATCATCAAAGTTTGCTTAAATAATAATGTAACTTCACTAAAATTTCACTAACTAGAGTAATGTTCAGCTTCTTATTTGCTACTTGATTTTACTTGATATTTCTTGATTTTTCTTGATTTTTTTGTTTATTATTATTGTTATTATTATTATTATTTTTTTTTTTACAGTTCATGTATTCAAGACCTTATCAGCTTGATGATACAAGCCCTATGCTCATCTGATAAATCTTCAAAGTTAAAAGACATCGCATATGAATCATTACCATGGTTACCTTGTCTTGAAGGCCAGAACCACTCACTGAGTAAGTTTACTGAAGTACTCAACAATTATCTGCATATGTCCAAGATATATTAACCTGCATTTCAATTCAAACACCAACCATTTGAGTTTCATAAAAAATGAAACTACAGTAATGCCAAAGTAATGATTACAAATTTTGTATTGTATTATCTTAGCTTTTTTTTACTTGAAAATGTGTAGAGTGGAAACTCAGTATAATGAGGTGCTTGGGATCATAAAAAATACCTTAAGTAATGTCTTTATAGCAGAGTTAAAAGAAAATATTAGTTATTAAGAGTTGGAACCAGATTTGGTATCTCTTTAATGGGGTGTTGCTCAAAATCAACTGCAAATCGACTGCAACTTTGCCAATTGTAACGCGCAATTTCATTCGTGCACGGTATGCGCATTTAACAAGATGCGCATGAAACAAAGATTTTGATTGGCGCGTTCCGATCAACTGCAACTTGCGATCAATTGCAACTTTTGAGCAACACCCCCTATGTCAGATATTTTGTTATATCCAATCTCTTTATAGCAAGCTTCCATTGTAATTCATGAGCAATGCATTGATTGATATGAATGTATGATATGCTTGATGATTTATTTATGAATATAGCATACTTTCAAACTGTCTATATTACATTGAGAATCTACATTTTTGGGTAGAATAATCTTACACTGCGCAAACATTTGTCCTAAATTTTGTCTTCATGAAGGAATTAGGAAGTCAAAAATATATATATTTAAAAATTCTTGTCTTCATTTCCTCCGTTTTATGCATTGAAATGTTTGCAACCTGTCTGATGTTGCTATCACACAAACCACAATAAGCAAACATATCTCTTTAATTTCACATCTTTATCTGTGATTGGTTTGTAGATCATGAAGACGAAGCAAGTAGATGTGGACTACCCATGGGATGTGTTCTTGATCGTATCTTAGCCATGCAGCATATGGATACACATGGGATCAATGTGATTCATAGGGTATACCAGAGATATATCAATCATCTCACTCAGCATCCTGAACAGAAGTAAGTCATCACATTCACACACACATTTGAATGTACATTTTAAGGAAAATATATACTAATTTGAAATGAGTAGTAGTTCAGATTTTTTTTCCAATGGAACAGAATTATCTGTATGATTTTCCGTACAGTCTTGTTCCTTTTAATTGAAAGCTGTTTGTCAATAACAATCTAACAGCAATGATCAGAGAATTTTAGGTTTGTATCGTTTCTACCTGGCAATTTGATCCTATGTTTATGGTATATATCCAGATGTACTTTAATTTGTTGTACCTATACAGTGTTAAAAATGTTATTATTGACAAAGTTCTTTTCCATATAAATTGAAATGACTCCCACTTGTTTTACAGGGAGTATTTAAGCATCACTGATCCTTGTTCATCCACGCCAACAACTCACCTGAATCAAAGGCTTAGTGATGAGGAGATTGCCAGCTTGCCAATCCAGGATTGTGTATCTCTTCTTAAAGGCTACATGATGTCAAGAACGGCTAGAGATTGTTCCATCTTGGTAACCTTCAAGCCAGCTGATATGCTAAGGTGAGTGATGTGTTAATGTGTGTGGTGTGTTTGGAGTCAGGAAGGGGACGGGTGAGGTTAAGGGAAGCTTCATCACTTTGAAGCCATATCATATAGAGTTTTTAAGGAA
>BQKZ01000484.1:76403-98922 GCA_036244855.1 Temnopleurus reevesii | reverse complement strand
GACAGTTGTACTGAGGTATTTCCAGAAATAAAACACCTTGTATAAAATCTTTATGTACGTTTTAAAAAGTGTTCCTTAACTTTTTTTGAGTAGTGTACATGTATGCTACTCCGGCTGGTTGTGCAATTTACATGTAAGGGACACCCTGAACATCCCTTTTAAGCATGGACAATTTCTCCCAGGTTAGGATTTAGACACTCGTTTTAATTTCCTTCTCTGAGTGTTACTTATTATTATTGAAAGAACAGATTGCGAAAGCACAACATAAAACTTGTATTTGTTCACATCACAATTTTAATACAAAAAGCACCATCAATTCATAATTAAACTGTACTTGTGCCAAAAAATTTATTTACAAATATTAAAGTCACACGCCATACTTTTCAGCCCTTTAGTAATAGCAGCCCGAAAAGATAAGTTAATGAAAGCGAACACATTGGTATACTATTCATAGTTTCTAAATGTAGACCATTGTCACTGAATTATTGAACATCAGTCAAGCCTTAATTAAGATCCAATGGATTTTATGTACATAATGGAATATACATGTAACTCTGCCAAAGTCGAACCTCTCAGGATCACAGAAATATGTTTGACTTGGGTGAAATTTAACTTATGAGTAAATAGCGCACCTTATGTGTGATTTGTTACAAAATTATTTAGACTTTGATTTAGACAGAGTTGACTGCACATGCAAACCTGCCATCATAAAACCGGATATCTCACTCTTTGAACCTATCCCAATTGATAGAGGAAAATTTGAGGAGATATCATTGACTTTATGAAAATATTGAAATATTAGATTTTATTATTGAATAATTGGACACACAACAAAATTATTTAATCTGTTTCTTTGAAAAAATTTCATAATCCGGAAGTGGCGTAAAGAAGCATTTTTACTTTTATTTTCACTTTGATGAACAAAAATATCCATCAACCTTTATTAGGTTTTGTGTTTTGCCATCTTTACATTTGATAACATTCAATAAAGATGTTGTTCTGGTCAGAATAGTTTTTTGATGCCCATAGATTTTGTTAACAAGGCACAGATTCTGATTTTGGATTGACAGGTTGACTATCCATTGGTTAGTCTTTAGTCCTCTCAACAAGAAAATACAGTCAACTATACCTAAGTTGAATAATATGGTTTTGTAACAAATCACATAAAACACTTGTTATTTACCTCTTCTACTCAGTTTATTTTCTCTGTTAATCGGTGGTCCCAAGAGATTTGACTTGGGCAATGTTACCTGTCGTATAAAAAGACCTATCCATATTGCAGTGTAATTCAAAAAGTTTCTTCCCACTATAAACATTTGATAAAGTGCAGCATACACTGTAGTCCTTCATCTAGCACCAGATTGTCAAATTTCATGTTTAACATTGTGAATTGTACAATATATTGTCTGTTTAAAGCTTTTGAAGGTTTTTTGTGTGTGGCTATTCTGAGATAATCAAGTAAATAGATTTTCATGTGTATAATAAATGCCCTATGGTTGTGTGGTATCAGATAAAACTTATCAAAACCAGAAAGGCATTAACACTTATTGTAGGGTTCACACCCTTCTTCCCCTAAATCTTTTAGCCCAATGTCCTTTAATTAATGAATATATAGTTATATATATCATGTATAATCCTGAAACTTACTATGTATCATTAAAAAAGACAGAATGAGACAAACAAACTGATATCAATAGTTCCATACCTCTGAAAATTGAGTACATTTAAATGCCCTTCTAGCTCTAAACAGACGATATTCTCATATTTTTTTTCATGAGAAAATTCTAGTTCTACTTTTGTGATAGACAATCTCACAATTTAATAAAGTACACTGTTCTGTATTACACTTAATGTGTTTCACAAATTAAAAATAATATCATCTTGTTTAATGATTAAAGAGTTCAACCTACAGTGCTGCTTTCTAGTACATAACAAAACTGATCAAATCTTGCAACAAGTCTCATGATTTTTTTTTTCAAGTGATATACATGTATGTCCTTAATACAGAAGTTCCATGCCACCTCATCATTTCTAAAATACATGTACTGCCTATTCCAAACAAGTCTAAAAATGAGTAAGCATTTCATTAAATTATTTCAGCCTCTTTTTATCCATCAAAATTAACTACTCCAGGACATATTTGATAATTGTACATAAAATTGTTCTTGGTCCATGGAAAATTTAAGGTGGTGTAGAAGCATGCACATGTAAGGCTTTATTTTACAAAGCCTGAAAACTGAGGATATCAACAAAAGTTTGGATTAACTTTTTAATACAGTTAAGCTTAATTAATACTCACTCTCTACAGCCAAATAAAATCTCTTGTAATCTAACAAATTTCCACCTCTTGTTGTACTTCTATCGTGTTAACATATCAAAATGTATTGCTCTCATATAATATGCACAAGATTGCCATTATTTTTCCAAATATACTAATTGAAAAGAAAAAATGATAATGTCTAGTGTTAAATACAAATGTTTAGTTAATATTTGCATAAATTGAGCTGCCGAATAGAAGTAATCATCCTGAGCAATATAAAATGGATGCAGCACAGCACATTGACTGCAGCCAAATAGTGGAGGGAGGAGGGACAGGGGTGGTAATCAAATATTTCTGCACTTGATAAACACAATTTAATCGGCACATGAGGGCTTTACCATTCCTTGACACACAGACACGCCAACACAAACAGCATATTTCCCTCAAATTCCTTGGGGATGATATTCTTGAAAGGAATTGCCCATTACATGTGTGTATTATTGCTTTGATGATCTTAAAATACAAATCATTATTTCCAATCATTCCAAACTGTTTCCTCTTACAATAAATACAATCTAATCAGAAATTAATCAAGTGCTCTCATACTATATTTGTTGTCAATTTAAAGGACAATTAAAAAAAATAATTACATGACTTTGTTTGATATTAAAGTTGAATCCTTGAAAAAAAAGACATTTTGGAACAGGGGGTAAATATTGAGGATAAATCTAAAAATGAAACAGAATTAAAAGACAAACATTTTAAAAATGATACAATATTGTAAGAACATGATATATAACTATATCATTTTTATTTAAACACACACTTAGTAAAAATGTTTCTTGTAAAGCAAATGCTTGATTAGAATCCCTACTCCAGTTACCTGTATCCCTTACAATCATCACACATCAATGCTTAGTCTTCACCACAGTCACACATCACCCTGCATCATCTACAACTCATACTTAAATATATTTATAATATTCATACATGATTTATGTACACTATGTTCAAACATTTGTATTAAAATACATATGAGCCATTAGTTTATAACATTTATATCGCCTGGAAGTCTCTTGCTTGATTCAACACTTTGCCAGTCTTCTACTTTCCGTAGCTGCATAGAAAGATAAAGAACAAGGAATTTAGAATCCACTCATGAAATATTATGTCAGACTCTGTAAAACAAAATTAATTACTGGAAAACAGCAGTGTACTGCACTGCAAAATTTTTCTTGCACCTTGTTTGATTACGAGTTCAATGGAAGGCGTTAGTCAATTGGCAAGCTCATACATACAACTTGAAATGTCAATTTATGCAGTACAGGTATGTAAAATCAACTTGTAATAATGTTTATTTTTAATAATAATATTTTCTGTCTAAAATAAACTACCAGTAGCTTTGTAAATTTTCCTCATAAGATACAAGCCAGAAACTAAATATTTCATCCATAATTCTACATTTCAATGGAGCAAATAGCCCTAGATTGTAACAAAAGTTTTAATTTGAGAATGCCTTTGTGCATGTACTCACCCTCATTTCAAGTTGTGTGTTGTTTTGCCTGAGTCCTGTTATTGTTTTCTCCATTGATTCAATCATTTGTTTCAGATCCACTAACATTCCTTGTAATTCTTCAAAATTTTCACATGTAGGGCAAGCTGTTAAAACAAAGTGTATAAACAATTAATGACCCTCATTTCATAGAAAATGATTCTTGGTACAGGTATATCAGAATTAACTTGGTTTTGTATACAATTAAAATATGGAAAAAATTCAAGTGATGTCTGTACTCATACATGGTGTACATCTATATGAGATATATATTGTACAAAGATTGTGATGTAAAACAAATTTCCTTTCAAAATGACAAACCATTTTTTCAGTTTTGCTTTGGAAGCATTATCACTCTTGATTTGATATATTTCCAGGACAAAATGATTATTTTCAAAATTTTTTGTTCATATTTACAATTTGTGTAACTCCTTGGCATTTTAAACAATGACAGGCTCCTAATGTATCACAAATTACTGATGAGCTTCTTCAAGATTTGATTTTTATCCTTCTTTCAAGTTTTTCAATTGAATTTTATAAAGTTCAAAGAACAAGATGTTCTTTCTATCATCTGCATTTTCACAAATTGATGGTTATCAATGGAGAGTGCTGCATGAAGACAAAGAAATCTTGACAGACCTACAATTCAATGCGCATTCTATTAAAATGCCTGTCAATAGAAAGACTTTTTCATTTATAGTGATGGCTTCATATAACAGTATCCTACGGTATAATGATATCACTGCCATAAGAGGTCTAGAATTTTTAATACATTAAAGAGATAATTAAGTACTTACGACTACATGTGTGACCATCCACACTAAGTTTAGAGTTGCCCTGGCAGGAGCAGTTATACCCACCAGGAAAGTTTGAACAAAAATGATCACAACCACCATTTGCCTGTAAAAAGTAGGAGAAAGAAACAATTTCCTTACTATTCAGCTAATCATAAGTCTTCTTAGATCCAATTTGATATGTAGATTTTTTTATAATATGCAAGTTTTCAGTCAAAGATGAAATTCAAGAATACACATACAAAAAGTAGTATTTCGATTGCAGACATAAAAATCAGGTTTGGTTAAAATTACCAAATCAAATCCAATTGATAAAGGGGCCTGTTAATCATGCAGAAATGGGCATGATTATTGAAATTTATAATTCATCATTGTACTCTAAAATTAAAGAATAAATTCAATGATTTGTCACTCAAATCAATATCAAACAGGCTCTCGATGAACTGTAAGGAGTGAGATGTTTCACGTGCATGTGAGAAAGATAAAGTTGAATTAACTTACTGTTGCGCATTCATCTATATCTCTACATCTATTTGATGCTAAATGATGGGCTTCATAGCCTTCATTACAAGAACAGCTGCAAGGAAAAGAGGAGAGAAATACATTCTACAAATCAAAATACTTAAATGAAAACATATATTTAAAAATTACTTTGTCAAAATGATTTTCCCTTCTATAGTTGACTTACAAAAAAGCCAAACAACTTAAGTGTTTGCCCTTCAGGAAAAATCATTAATAAAAAAAAAATAAGGTAAGGATTCTGGCTATTAATTAACAATATGATTATTTCTTTTTCCATACTAACGTTAATGTTATTTTAAGCTTTTCTGTGCAAGAACAGCATGTTGTGAGGCAGGAAGGGAACAATATTTGTGAGGATGCATCTTCTATTCAATGAGAAAATTATAAAATCAGAAGAAAAATTAGCAAAGAATCATACTGTAAAAAAAAAAAAAAAAACCACCAGAAGTACTTACTTGTGTCCTCCAGGGTAGTTTGTACAGATGTGATCACAGCCACCATTGTTCATCTCACATTCATTCACATCTACAGATAAATAAAGATAGGATAGAGAGAGGTAAGACCATTACTGATTACGAATGAGGGAANGTTGGGGAGGAAAGAAAAGTTTGGAAACTGTAACCATATAAAATATTTGTATTGGTGTTGTGTAAGCACAAGGTGATGATACGATTGCTATTGGAAAAAAACGGGTCACCCATGTACAACTTAAATTAAATGGATAATAATGACAAATATACATATGTCCATCAAATCATTAAATTGTCAGAATTAAACCTTTTCAGAAGATTTAACATGCTGAGGACTTACCTAGACAAGTACAATTATCCGAATCCATATAGAAACCTGGATCACAGCTACAGGTGTAGGTGCCTGGTAGATTAACACAGTTGTGTAGTTGATTGCAGCATGCATAGTCTGTATCACACTCATTCTTATCTGTTGAGAAATGATCACAACAACATTTGTCATATAGAGGTATATCAGGGGATGCTGAAAGAGAGTTCTATTGTAAATCAAATGCAAATTCAAACATATATTCTGATCGCTTCCAAGATTCCGGACACATTCCAACTTGGAATTCTATTCCACGGTTTTCCTCCAACACCCTTAGAATACTGACATAATAAATACATCTCACCAATATTTCTCATATTTGTAGAACTTATCTATGTTTAATTACATTCTATTCGTTTACAAATGCAAGATCCAGTAAATTTGACACACTTACCTCTACATGTTCTGCCATTTTTCTTGAGTTCATAGCCTTCTTCACAGTCACATCTATGCCTGCATGAAATACATAGAATACATAAAGTCAGGTAAAAATTTCAATCCATGAAATGTTAAATCGTAGAGATAACAGAAATATTTTATGATGCAATGAATATGATCTGAATCTTCTAGCTTTTTTCAAAGTAAAATGAAATAACAGTATTGGAAATAATGTTTATCAATTAAAACTTACAAATAAATAAAACCCCACTTTGATGGATAAATGAATATTATTGATTGATAATTTCTTATTGAAAATAAAGGTCCTCTAAGCCAGAGGCTGAATTGCATTATCTTTTACATCACATATGTATGTACCCACAAACAGTAAAATATGAAGATACAAATAAAATATGCAAATAAAAAATTCTCTCTATAAAAGTTGTATTCCAACATGAAAATATCCAAACTCCAAAACTGATTAAGGCCAAACGTACCCTCCTCTATCATTGATGCATATCTGTTGACAATCTCCATTGTTCACCTTACACTCATCTACATCAGAGCATGAGAGACCGTCTGATGTCAAGAAGAATCCATCGTGACAATGACATGTAAAGCTGCCCTCTGTGTTGATGCACAGATCATTGTGATCACATAGTCCAGACTCACACTCATTGATGTCTTGTGCAATTAGAGAAATAAAACAACTTCTTTTATCAGAATGACAAAGATTTATAAAATCATTCAAGAGCAAATCACATTGGTAATTATATCACAACAAATACACAGAAGAGAATGATAGTCCCGCAAACATCAACAAAAATGCATTGATAATGTATTGCTCACGAGAAGCTGAAATGAGGAAGGTTATAAAGTAATAGTTTTCCCTCATAATTAAAAATTTCTCACATACCAACAACAAGGAGAATACAATCATTTAATTGAATAGAGAAAGAAAACTACATGAAAGACAACAGTTTCACATCTACTAGAGATTTAATATATTTCAGACCCGAGATAAAAAAAAGTTTCCTAAATCTCTCCCTCACCTTTACAATGTGTGTCATTGACTTGTGTGTACCCGTCCTCACATGAACATGAATGGCTGAAAAAAGAGAAGAATATATGTTGAGAAAGTGATAAAACAACACATTATATTGATGAGATACAAAGCTTTATTCACTGGCAGACAGTCAAAGATTGCAGCAGGATGTTTAAACTTAGTATAACATTCTTCCAGAAAATCTATTGCTGGTAAAGAAAGAGTCCGTCCAAAAGACTACATTAATTTACAAGATAATTTATGTCATTCTCCAAATTACATACATCATATGACATTGAATAATCATTACAATAATTACAAATCAAGAAGATACAGTGATTAAGAGAAAGATTAAACTGTTGCCTCACCCTCCTGGTAAATTATTGCACACTTGTTGACAGGAATTGAGAGAAGAATTAGTGCATTCATCGATATCTGTGGTAAAGAAGCAGAATATACTTACTCATTTTTATCTCATAGATATTAAGCACTCTAAAGCTTCTTGCAATGGCACTGCAATTCAACATCTCAACTTTTTCTTCAATTCTTTGCAATTTAGCAGGATTTCAGAAAAGTTTTGTGCTAACAAATTCACATTCAAGTACTGAATCAGATATTTTACAAAGGGATGCTTGTTTAAACCGTTTCTGCAGCTTCTGATAAAAATGATTATCGGGCAAAGAAAAATATTAAATTTTCACTAAAGAATTGCACAACAAATAATTATCATTGTATGAATATTTGTTAATAAAGGTAATTAAACAGACATTTCCATGGTAATTGTAACATTACACTAACAGAACTTCAAAATTAAAAAATTCATTATCAACACACTTTGGGGACTTTTTTTTCTCAGCTAGCCCATTGCTACAACAAGTCAAACCAGTCCTCACCTCTACAGTGCAGCCATTCAAAAGTGTAGAATCCGTTGGGGCAGTTACATGTATAGTTGCCTTGCGTATTCTGACATATCGCCTCCTCTGCTGCCACACATTGATGAACATTCTCCTGGCATTCATCTATATCAATGCACACATCAGCATCAATGGCCTCTGGGTTCCTCAAACGAAATCCTTCAAAGCACCTAGAAAAAAAATAGAGAAAATTGAAGATTTTACAACCTGTCAATCAAAGAAAATCATTTCTGATGGCACCGACCATTAACATCACCATCTAAAGATGGGTCTTTGTAGACTCATAATTCAAATCTCTGAGACAGTATAACAAGCATGCTTCAATATTTCACAGTTTAGACTTGCAATATGATTACACAGGAATATAAATTTTCATGTACTATGGAATAATTTCAAATATTATAAAATAAAAACATGTATAGCTGGTTAAAAAAAAATCATGATTAGTCTCTGTCTCTTAAAGATTTTCAGTAATCATTTGACTTATTTCATCAGAAACATCTTGACACATATGCAGGTTAAATACAGAACACACAAAAGTTTTCATTTCCCGGGATGTGTATACACAAAAACTAGTTCTTCTTGGAATGTAATCACCAGTATATACATGTTGGCTAATAGTTATGGATCAAGTATCTTTTTCAAATCTTTCTTCAAATTCTACTTGATGTACCTGCATTCCCATGCTCCAGGCATATTGATACATTGCTGACTGCATCCTCCATTGTTATCTTGGCATTCATCAATGTCGCTGCATGTCAGTCGATCCTCTCGCAAGTAAAATCCACTCTGGCAAGTGCACTGGAATGAACCTATTATAAAAATGTGAGAAATATGTTTCCATCAGTTTTCATTCAGTGTGATTATTATTGTTACAGGTGCGCTTTTAAAGAAAATACTTTTGAGATACTCATCATTTTGAAAAAGAAATTAATGAGTTATAGAAAATATTCTTGACATCTAAATATGTTATGGAGTGAAGACCGTTCTAACGCATGTTGCTAAATAGTGACAATAAATATTGGTGCATAGATGATTACAAGGTCTGTTTAAATGATCATTGTGAACTTTTCGTTGATAAGTTATTAGCCTAATCACAGACAACCTCTGCATGACAGCCAAATTTGTCAAATTTTACTCCTCATCAGTGTTTGGCATATCTGCTGCAGACTAATCAAGAGTTACACAAATCACATCGGTACGGTTGATTTTCTGGGCACAGACAGCCCACTAATGCATCAATCAATTGTGTTTAATCATAGTTAAATGTTACTCACCATCGGTATTGGTGCATAGATGATCACAAGGTCCACTCCTATCTGCTCCGCATTCATCTATATCGACACAGATCTCATTGGTAGGGTCAGTGCCTTGAAAGCCTGATCGACATCGACACTCATGACTGCCTGGTAGATTCACACATACATGCTGACATCCACCGTTACTATGGTCACATTCATTGATGTCAATACATCCTGTTGAGTTCTCATTCAGAAGGAAACCATCTCGGCATGAACATTCAAAACTGCAAATGGAGAAAGTATTGGTGGATTGAAATACGAATCACACATGAAAACATTTGTGACCCAGCTCACTAAAATATTGTCTGCCAGTAAAACAGGAATTAATCATTAACACAGGCATCATTAAGATTATAAACCACTTCCAAAAGAAAAGATATGAGAGATAAAGAAGGGTACGATTTATGAATATGAAAAGTTTCAGTATGTTACCATCTTCATTAGATAGCGGGATAAAAAAGACGTTTTCAATTAAGAACATGAAGTATGATGTAGCAATAAGATAATACATATACCGGTATCATTTTGTATTGCTTGTAGAAGACAACACTGAATTTTGTACTCTCCTTGTAGAGTGGTACACATAGACTGTGGGAAACATTGATCAACAGTTCTACACTCAGACTTAGGGAGTGTTGCTAGAAGATTGCAAATTGCAGTTGATGTCAGCCAAATTATTGTTTCACGCCCATGTTGCTAAAAGTGGAGCCCTTGCATGAATAACAATGCATGTTTCATTTTGCAACTGAGCTGGAGATGATTTGCAATGAATTGCAACTTCCGAGCAACACCCTCTAAGTAAAGCATTAATCCACACAGGTAGAATCAATCCACAGTTGTACACATAATCTACATCTACATTCCCATGCCAGTTACATTTCTTACCCTCCTTGTAGATTGGTACACACATGGCAGTCCTCTGGCTGCGGATCACACTCATCTATATCTTCACACTGTATGGTTGATGCCATGGGAACCACTCTGAAACCAGGGTAACAGGCACAACGGAAACCACCAGGGAAGTTGATACAATCATGATCACACTGGTATCTCAGCTCAGTGGCACATTCATCAATATCTAAGAGATTGGGAAGAAAGTTGGAGATGACCAAATGATACAAAAAAATCGAATTGTTTTGAATATCTACCATGACCCATCATATTCCTTTCAGCCATCTAAAATATAGCGATTGTCAAAATTAACTATATCATTAAAATCCCTCACATTATGTAAAAACTGTATAATGTTGTATATTACCAAAAAGTGTTAGTTGTCATAACAAGTCAAAATTACGGCACGCAATTGGTTAATATTTGCAGAGCTCACATTAGTTTAAAGGACCACTGCGCACCCACAATTAAGAAGTGCTTTAATTACACACAGTTAGCCTTTGTTATGACAGTTAACATCATTTTTCTTAACACAGTTTTCAGAATTTAGACCCTGATTACAATGATTGATTTATGAGAGTAGTCTTACCTTTACAGACCCTGCCATCAGGACTGAGTTCAAAGCCTTCATCATAATCACAGTAATAGCTATCGGCTGTGTTCATACATTTCTGTTTACAATGATTGCCGTGTATGAGTAGTCTTACCTTTACAGACTCTGCCATTGGGACTGAGTTCAAAGCCTTCATCACAATCGCAGTAATAGCTTCCGGCTGTGTTCATACATCTTTGGTTACAATGATTGCTGTATGATGAAAACTCTGATGCAGGTCTCAAACATTCATCAATGTCTAGGAAAGAAAAAATATGAAGTCAGCACATTAATCAAAATGTCAACCAGATTAGGTTTGCACTTAACTAAAATAGTATTTTTATCAAGAATTGAGGGTTAATAGGCAATACATTTTTAAAATCTATTTGATGAATTTCTGAAAATGCAACGTCTTATTAAAGATTCTTAAACAACCACCTCACAGACCCAAACAGGCAAAACACTTCAACAGGTCAATACTTTGTTGGGTGTTCTCTGAAACCAGTAAAATTAGACATCTATGGGGGTTTTTATGAAAGAAATTGTGATCAATTACAAATGACACATAAAGCTGTGCTATTTGTATCAACATTGATATTATCATCCCAATATAATTAATGCTTACCGGTACAATTGACTCCATTTGGTCCCAGGGTGTAGCCAGCATGACATGAACAATAATGTCCACCATGTCTCTCATGACAAACCTGCTCACAACCACCATTATTCTCACGACAACTTGATTCTATCGCCTCTATGGAAACAAGATTATAAATGATTAATAGTAAAAGGCAATCACGCATTAAACAAAATTGTTCACTGTATGATTAATGATGAGAAAAGTTAACAATAAATCTAGACAATGTACCCTTTCAGCATTTAGGCACTCCGTTGTGATTTGAAAGTGACACATTCTATATTATCACATGTAACTAGTGATTAGCTACTCAGGGTATTTGATATATCCAACAATTCAGGTACTATTTCTCCTTAAAATAATAATTCAATATTTCACAGAAATGTGAAGGGCTGCCATGTTCAATAACACAAAAATATGAAGGGAATGTAGATATTAGGAACCTTAACTAAACAGTACAAACAAATATTTGATAATCTTACAAAATGTTAATAGAATTTGTCAAAAAATCTGGACTAAACTTGATGTTGTTTCCCACCTGGTTCACACGTGCGGCCATCTTGATTGAGTATCATTCCTGACTCAGTACAACCACAGTAGAAGGATCCTCGTGTGTTAAAGCAACTCTGTGAGCAACCACCATTCTCTGTAGCACACTCATTTATATCTGGGTGGGTAAATTCGTAAATCAGTTTATTTCTTTATTTCTATTGCCATCAAATATAGTTATTTTGAGAAGGATATAGGGTAAAAATATAAAAAAAAAGTATGGTCTTTGTAATTTACACAAAGAGATTTAGATGATCATTGTAACAAGAACTCATTCCAGGTTTGTATTTCATAAAGCTATTCGTAGAGTGATGTACGACTCTTTCTCAAGTGCTAACTCAGAGACAGAGCTTTATGACTGAGCAAAGGAAAGGGTCACCAGCCGTGCCTAATTCTCTGAGTAGGTTTACAAAACAAATACAGGACATTCATGTTTCTAAATGGTACAAAAATGATCCAATATATCTACAAATTTGTTTTTCAGTGCATCAAGTATGGTACAAATAATTGAACAATGTTAATATCTACCTAAGATGAATATGAGATACACACCATAAGAATGTACAAAATCTTTTATATTTCATACGTTCATGACAATATACATAAATATTGATCAATAGATCAAATGACGACTAACCATCACAAGCTTTCCCATTGGTTGATACTTCAAAGCCTTGTATACATTCACATCGATAGCTTCCTTCCAGGTTTACACAGATGTGTGGACAGCTTTCACTCAACAGGCATTCATCAATATCTGTGAAAATGGAGATGGATATAAAGTAACATGAAGAACTTTGTGAACCCTTAAACATTAAAAAATTGTCTGAACTTATATATTTTTTATATAAATGAAGGCAATTTCTGTAATTTACTTTGTTGTTCACTGTATTATTGAAGATATTGTAGGTAATATTGAAATACCCTAACTCTAATATATGAATATATTATAATAATACAGATGCTTATCATGTGGAAAACATTTCTACCCAATGCAGGCTCAAGGTGCTAGGTCTCGTAGAATGTATATTTGAATCTAATAATATAATTCTCGAAACAATCAGAAAAGTCTGGATATAAACTTTTGATGTACATTTTTAAATGGCATTGGGTGAGCACACAAAGGCAGACATTTTAAAAATTTCAATTCACATGCTCGTAGAAAGTTTAAGGTAGACTAGATGATCCATCTGGAAAACAATCCACAGGCATCTTACCTATGCATCCTTTCTGAGTTTCATCCAATGCAAACCCTTCGGGACAGCCCCACACTGCATTGCTGTACCTATCGACTCAACAGTACTCCCCACAACCACCATCACCCATCACACACTCAACATGTATCTTACCTACGCATCCTTTCTGAGTCTCATCTAGTTCAAATCCTTCTGGACAGCCACACACTGCATTGCCGTACCCATCTACTCGACAGTACTCCCCACAACCACCGTTATCCACCATGCAGGGATCTATCGCTGACGCATCAACAGCTGAAACATAGAAATGTATCAAATTAACCATTAAAGGCAAGTCATATAATACTTATACATAAGCACTAGTATGTATTGATGCCACCATGTGGTTGTGTCAAGTAGGATGTTGTAAGCATTTTGAAAGGAATACCATTCAAATGCTCATAAATAATGTAATATGATAGAAATTACGGTTCAATCTCAGCAGAATTACACTTTATTTCAAAGTGATTTTTGTAAATCCTCTGAAAAATTGAAAGTGAAAACAAATATCATTAATGGATTTCAAAATTGGCGGATGGTAGGAAACTAGTGCACGTTGAAAGTCGCGCAGATAAATTGTCACTTGTCATTTAACTTGTTTTCTATCGTTCACAAATTTCTAATTCTTGACGTCTAGGATTCAAATCCCTGTACTAGCACTAATTTGTGGAAGAAAATTTCAAGCGAACTTGAATCTCTATAGCTTGTCTATACACAGAAATAACCAGGAATCTGATATGTTTTTTTATTTGATGACTGTCTCAAACCGACGACAATGGAAATAATGTGTTATGTTCCAATAATGAACCATCAACACCAGTATTTGGACTCGTAAACGTTGAATGTTCTTACCGATAGCCTCATACTCCAGCATGAATCCTTGTCGTTTGACAGACTCTTCAGTAATAAACCTTAGCATCATAGTGTTACCAGTCGACACCAACACTCCAGGGTCCTCCTCACCACAGAAACGACCTATTGATTTAGAATCTAAAAGATGAAGATGAAAAAAACGATTGTCTCACTGATATGGGAACTAATTAATGGTATTTTTAATAAATATTAATACAAATATAGTCAATTGATATATGATGATATATTACGAGTGAATCTGTCTTTGTTTATCAACTAAGCTATTTTCACATTTGATTTGGGTTATTAAAAAAGCAAGCAATTACACAGACAAATATATTTATGTGTTATTCAACTTCCATTCTTATCACAAGGGATGTGCAGCTCCATTAAACAGGTGAAACCAATTGAGGGAGAAAGAGAGAGTAGGAATTCATAGGTGAACAAACTATTGTATAAACAAACAATTTGGGTTATCTAGAACAATGTTGATCATGCAAGCACATAATTGCAGACAACTGTATGAATTACCATCCACTCTAATAATTCACACATGTATATTGGAAGTCTCTGGAACGATAAACATTCTGAAAGCCAAATAGGGCTCATGTGGATAAAACAAATATTTAACTTATATACATAAAGACTTCCTTAGGCATAAAAATAAAGATATACGATTAAATAATTTGACTTGTAAATGAAAATTAAAGGCATGGATGAAGAAACACAATTATTCAGACTCTTCAAATAAGGCATAATTTTCAAAGTGTCTTTAAACAGGAAAATGAACATCCTTAACTTATTTCTGTTTCCGCTTCACTGGACAATTACCACTTTCATTGCCAAAGAAAACTTATCAAACTTCCTAAACATTTACAAACAGGAACTTGACACTCTACTATCCAACGGCTTGAAGTCATAACAAAGAGAAGTAGATTCTTCATGGCTTTCATCATTTCTTTGCCATGGACTAAATATTGACATGTGTTTGACAGCTTTTATCTTAATCATAGGAACAAGTAAGTTATGAAATTATGGTTATCATTTTGGGTCTAACCTCTTGAGACAGTGCATGAAGTTGAGTAATGAATACAAAGAATAGTTTTATGCTGCTTGAAAATAGGGCGAATTATGATGAAAGAATAAGAAATTTGATCAAGGCCGTAATTGCCAATTCTGACTTACAATGCAAAACTTCACCATCCCATCTTTTGTTTATGAACCATGTTTTAAAATTTTCACCCAAAGTACATACATGAGCAAAAGGAATTTGTAAAACACAAAATCTGACTACTTGGGTTTCTAATACATTTAGGCAGTGATAAGTTAAATTGATAGTAAAGTTTTTCATTATAGCAATGGCATCTAAAGAAGTTTGTGCTGCCAATTTGAGGACAAAAGTGAATGAATTAGCTAAAAAATTCTTTTTCTGGAAGTATCTATCAAAGATACATACCTGATGCTGATCCATCTCTGATCTCTAGATAATCATAGCTGCAATACGCTGTGCCGCCCTCTACTGAGAATGTTCTGAATCCTATTCGAATCACTTTGTGTCTGCCAACCACAATCTTGAAAACACAGTTGAGGTTATCAAGGTAATTTCCAGGGTATTTGGGTGATATGATAGTACCTCGTGGACCAAAGAATGTTCTGGAACATCCTGTGAGATGAGATCAAGCACACAATACATGAGAGAACAATTCAGTGTGACCAAAAAAAGTATTGTTGCTTGAAGTGGTGTATTCATTCTAGCAGGACAAATCAACTGACACATTTTAAAAATGATTTGTCATTTCATGAAAATATTGCCCTTGCCACAATATAATCAACATGAAACATAAAGAAATATAGTCATATTCTATGCTTGGAATCAATTCAATAAAATTTGTATTTATTTCAATTAAAAGTAAAAAAAAAAAAGAGTTATATGAGATGCTACCACCAAATATACATAAAATATGAAAGAAGTAACACAATATAAAAAGTTTGATCCAATAAAAATCAACGAAAATAAGATGATCAACACGTCTTTGTACATTATTTGCATCTTGGATTAACTTATTCATGGAATATCCTCCTTTATGAAATAAGCAATCACATTTGGGGAATTTTTCCCCCAAATAAAAACAAATTGTTTGTATTTTAAGCTAGGGAGTAAAAACAGTAAATGACACACCTAGGATCAAGAACAATAGCAATTTTCCACTCAATGATGCTAACAAAAGGAATAACAAACATATTCAAGGTATTACTGATGTTCCACCTCAATGGAAGCATGCTATGTGAAACCACAAACTGTACTCATTTGAATACAAACGATTTCATAATAGTCCCTGCATTCCAAGGGTTGTTAATGTAAATATAGGCAATAATAATAATTAGAGTTGCAATTGATAAAGACACATTTCGATAAAATTTGTATTTTTCTGTCACATAAGAATATAAACTATTTGCAATGTCAGGAAAAGACACATTTGAAAACATTTGCCTAAAACCAATAAAACTTTCCTAGGTTGATATACCAACGCTAGAGCAAGATATAGAATATCAAAGACTTATTTTGAATTTTTTTTTTTCATTCCCATCTTTCATTCACTATCTTTAATGTTATTCTACTTTAGGGGTATTCCCTACCCTCAACAAAGAGTATGAAAGAGCAGTTCCAATACAAATTAACATGGCTCTATGATGACCACAAAGTAATAACAGTCCCACCCCTGTGAAAATAATACTTATTGTTCTGATCTATGCACATATCTCAAGATTCCGCAATCAAACTGAATTCTATTCATGAGGTGACAAATCGATAACAAATAGCTTTCTTGGCTGGTGCCAAGGTATGGTAGAGGATCCCGGAGAAACCACATTGAATAACCCAAATCCACACTAACCAACAATTAGAAGTTCATTGACCTCAATGCATTTGTAAGGTTTGGGGTTGATTGACAGATGTTGATTGCATTCATTTCAAATCAAGCATGCATGTGACATTCTAACAATGATAGATGAATCATTGCTTATTCTGAGCAAATCTGCTCACTAGATTCAAAGTAATTGGACTATTGTTGAGGAAAACTGAATTGTGATATCTTATAATAAATGTTCAGAATTCCACTAATCCTTTGTTGAATCCCTCCCCCCTCTGATAGGAATTTCTTGGCAAAGAATTCTTACCATTTGTAGACTTTATGACTCATAAGTAAGCAGTCATATGTTGATGAAATATATATATAAACATTGTAAAAGTGAGAGACACCCTTCATGATGATTACAATAAAAACAGATGGTGAATCTGATTACATCCAGATATCTTGAGGTGCATAACAAAATGATATGATGATAATGGATTATAACAAAATGAAATAACAATGATTGTAAAATTTAAAAAAAGAAAAGGAGATTGAGGGAGATACAGATTGAAGAAAAATAGAGTGAGAGAGATAGAGGAGTGAGGGGAGATAAAAGTGAAAGAAAGGATGAATATATCAAAAGACAAGTTGAGAAGTGGTCGACATGCATGGGAAGGTGAGTGGGAAAAATAGATAAAAATAGATAGAATTAAATAAAGAGAACTGCTGAAACTTCTTATCCCATAATGGATAAATAATTGTAAGATAGATGGGGAAATAGACAAAAAGGGAAAAGCTCTTATTTGATCTTTTCAATAATATTGATTTCCTACAGTGGCACAAATACCTCTAACAAATGCATATAAAACCTTAGAACTACAAAATACTTTGAATGAAGTATTCTGACATTACCTGTACTGTAATTAGCACTGAAGCCTAATCTCTCTATGGACGAATCTGTGATGAATCTTACAAAGAGCATTTGTGAAGATGAAGTAATTGTCTGCGGCTTGCTTGTTCCACAGTATTTACCAAGTAAGACATCTCTAGCACTTTCACCATCATATACCTCCACATAGTCATAACTGAAAGAGAGGAAAATATCAAACAGAAACTTGGGATTAAACTACTTATAATTTGGGGAAAATGAAGTTTTGTCTATTCAGAGTTCAGTCATATCAATTTCCTAAATGGAAATAAGATGCTTGCTTTGATACAGGTGCTTTCCAAAATTAAAGCACAATAACGTTTTTTGCTTGGTTTTGTTACATTTCAAATTGTTCAATAATCTAATATTTTTAGAATACAATTAATTAATGAACAAATTATCATAAATGATGAGGCATATATTAGTCACCGAATGTAGAGCAGCTTCCTACAGGCTACTTTTTTTAAACAGAAAACAAGGTTTCATTTAGACTTGAACAATACAGTGGATCACATGATGAAATCCAAGCTTCTGAACAAAGCCTAAAAACCTGTGGGCATGTCATCGGTCAATTACTCCTCAAAATAGAGCACTCTATTTTAAGATTTTAGCGCTCAAAAAACAGATGTAACAAATACTATCTCCACGCAGGTGGACAGCCCCAGGATGGTATAGGTTCATAATACTCTCTGACAACTGAACTAAGAGTGAACCTCAATACCACCAACGGCATTCCACAACAATCAAAAGTGGGTCCGGAACAATCCATCCTGTACTACCACTACCACTGGACTCCATGTGGTCTCCCCATCATCAACAAAGGGAAATAGAGACTGAACTTTAGAAATCAAAGCCACTAATTGGTGCCACTGGAATTAACATCTTTGCATGTAGTCAGATCTTGTGGACAAAAGTGGTGATGACTCTGCTTGACATTCCTATCAGAATACTATTTATGGATCAGTTACCAGTTAAACACTTGGATGGAGATATCTAAACATGCTGTGGTTTTTCAGTGTGAACTGTGGTAATACAAAGCGGTTCACTGACATACAGCTTTTCTGAATTTTTAATAAAAAGCTAAAATTGCAGTGATGTAACTACAAATTTGCGAGTTATTGCCAATTCACGACAATCATTTGCAAATTAAAAAAAATGTTCTGATTTCATGGATAACAGTGTGTGCTTGGAAGGAGATATCAATGTAACAGTTGGTCCACCAGCATGCAAGCAACTATCTTGTGAAATTTAAACAAAATGATGTTTGTAACATGGAGTTTATACGGTGAGATTAGAAAAGGGTCTTAACTACATTTGGATTGACTGCAAAGGGTTCATGATACATTGATACATAACATAGTAACTTATTTTACAGTTCCTAAAACTTATAAGGTGACAAACAAGGAAAATATAGGCATTGTTTTTTTAATACAATGTCATTTATGACTCTTGATGGTCTATCACATTATTCTGCGGATACCTATGATAATATTTACAATGTTCATTGTGATACCGCATTGCAAACCCCTTTGTAATAATAAAAAAGGGCTACGCCACGATGTGAATGTCAAGGCTTGATAATGGTCTTTTCCTTCCTTCCTTCTTCCATCTTGGCACCTAGCCCTTCTCATTGGCTCACAGAAAGGAATTTATCAATTTCTAGGCTTTCTGTCACATGACAAGGAGGCGGCAGATACAATAAAGACATCCTTAACTGATCAGAAGTCAGCATTCCCAAGACTATGCTACCAATCACAATACAGTGCAAATCATAGACAAAAACCTTATGGTTTGGATTTAAAATGATTTTGAAGTTTTAAATTCACTTAGAAATAAGGAGCAGTATGTTATAGGTCATGTTGCACAGTATGTTATAGGTTTCCCTCTAAAGGTCTGCTGTAATATGTTGGCCTAACTATTCTCTGAGCTGTCGGCAGCTTTCCAACTGAGCCAATACATTGAGTTATCAGAGGAATCATGTTGCCAAACCATGTGATAAAATATACTGAGATATAATTCTTAGAAAGTAAAAGAACTAAGTGACATGTTTTCATGACTTTGGGACATGACTTTGCATCGATGCTTGACCTTCAATACACTTTCTAATAGTTCATCAAAATCATCATGTATGCAGTGTTTAGTGAAGAGAAGATTCACATTCCATTTGTTAGGAAAGACCATGTGGGAAAATGGAATTAAATGCAGTATTGAGAGACTTTCCATGATAAAAGAAAGAATGGTTTATACAAAAATAAGAAATATAAGAGAGTAGCAAGTGAGAAAAGATAAAATATCAAAATGAGTGGGATGGGGAGCTACCAGCAAGCTCTATTCATAGTTACTTTTCTAGGTCGATCTTAATAGTGATCTGGTGTCACAATGTCAGTAAATTTGATCAGGGAAAAGATCTCCCTGGTTTTATCCATAACTCTTAATCTTAAAATGATGGGTTCTTTTGCAGTTGGCACCCAGTAGATGATGCTGCCAGTTCATATGTTACAGGACCATTATTTCTAGGAGTAACCTCTCCTGAATTGGATTTTGGTCAGTCTGTCTTAATAGATATGTCTACAAAGGAAGATAATCCAAATGAATGTGTTAGTGTGGTGTTCTGCAATATCTGTAAAGAGGGTTGCTAGAGACTATTTAACTGACTTCAGTACTCACATTAAATCAAGAAAATGACAAAGGTTCCTTTTTTGTTTTCTATGTAACAGGTAATTTTTCCCCATAAAATTGTCATCTAGATATCTAGATTCAAGAATTTCTCTGAGAACACTACTCTTACCATATGCAAATTATAAAAGATGATACAAACATTCCTTGAAGAATGAATTTTTTAATATGATATATATAAAGCGTTTGTTACATATATTAAATTTTTGGTGCCCATTAGCTTGGACTTGTCCAAATCAGCGCACAAGAGAATGGTATAGTGTCTGTGGAAGGGTCCAATATAGAGACACGAACTAGTTGATGTACATAGGGAGGACTGAAGATAGATATATATATATATATCTAGGGAAAGAGAGACAGAGAAAGATGAAGAGAGAAAGAAACAGAATAACAAACCAGAATCAGTCTCCATGTGACACTCATTATGTTACCAGGGCTCCAAAGGAACAGTAGTCAACAACAATGCAGGAAAAGGAGAGATACTTCAAACAAGAGTCATGTGAGAGGGATATCGGAACCAGATGGTTGCCAATAAAGCTTCTGTGGATGATATTGATGCTGATGATAATGGTGAGAGGAGATCACTCAAGGCTATTTTGAAGCATTACAAACTTCTTGGCAATTCTGATATCAATAGTGGGGGCAACTATAACAACAATAAAAGGTGGCAATGAACATGTTTGCCCTTACAGTGGATCATCTTACATTTTCTTCCCTTGTAGCTCCAGATCCAAGTTTCAGGCTAATAATTCCATGGCTTCAAAAGTGTGTGATCTCATGTAATGATACTTTCCTCAAATGGAGAAGCTATTCAGAATCATTTAAATGTATTTCCATCGCAATAACACCACTGGCAACTGAGCAGTATAAGCTTATGCCCAAATTTCCTTTCAAGGAATCTTGGTTAAGCAATCTCCATTCTCCAAGATAGATAAAGCATCAAAACATTGATTAAGGATCATTATCAATCTGAGCTCAAGTACCGGTATATTTAGAAGTTGCTGCAACTGCTGCCACACTTAACCACCCCAGCCGCCACCACTTCCAATGCCCCAAAGCAGGGATAAAACTTTGTAAAGTAGGTCATGAAGGAAGTTTGCAGGTATCAGTTGTGGTGTAGACTTAGATATTGCTGTAATGTCTCTTTATTAGTCTCCTTATTCTGTAGCAAATCTTTGAGGTGAAAAAAAAAGACTGAAACAATATCTTTGCAGCACCAATGATTCCCTCAAGTCTCAACAAATTGTTGTGGTGATATACTTGATATATTCAGGCTACCACTTTTTTACCACATGAAGACCTCTGCATATTATGAGACAGCACCTTGAGCTTTGTGTTTAAGCCATTAAGGAGGAAGGAAAACTAATTTTTGGGAGACATATATTGTTCTTCTTGCTCTCACCATTCACAAAATATCCAAGATTCAGATCTTACATCCTAAATATTAAAATTTGAAAAAGGTTCTGAAATAATTAAAAAATATTTAAAATCCCTTTATCCAAGTGATCTGCATGTATGAAAGTGACTGAATTATAGAACGTATGCTTCCATGAAAGATAGATGAAAACGCTTGATCGATGATTCATAACATTTTACAAATAAGTGTATATAATTGGGATTGTAGCATAATATATAACGTAGCAAGTAGATTAAATCATCATTAATGGCACAAAAGTTTACAACAACTTTTAACCATATTCACCT
>BQKZ01000484.1:8432-68022 GCA_036244855.1 Temnopleurus reevesii | reverse complement strand
CAAAATCCCATAGACATTTGACAGCGGGCAATAAAGTAATTTATTGACCGCTCTGTCTTTTACGGGGCAATAAAGTGGAAAAATCACATGGCTCAGATGTCTGATACGGTTAATAATATCAGATAGCACCTTGAGCTTTGTGTTGAAGGAGGAAGGAGAACTAATTTTCCAGAGACATATATTGTTCTTCTTGCTCTCACCATTCACAAAATATCCAAGATTCAGATCTCAAGTCCTAAATATTAAAATTTGAAAAAGGTTTTGAAATAATTAAAAAAAATATTTAAAATCCCTTTATCCAAGTGATCTGCATGTATGAAAGTGACTGAATTATAGAACTTATGCTTCCATGAAAGATAAATGAAAACGCTTGATCGATGATTCATAACATTTTACAAATAAGTGTATATAATTGGGATTGTAGCATAATATATAACGTAGCAAGTAGATTAAATCATCATTAGTGGCACAAAAGTTTACAACAACTTTTAACCATATTCACCTAAGTATGAGTAAAATATTAATCATTTGCAGATATATCTCTTAATTAGGATTTCATTGCTGACATGATGACAAGTCTATCTTACGTCATCTTGTCATCTTAGAGAATGTTTTGCATCTGTTAACTGTTTCAATGGTATATAAAGATGTAATATAATACAGGTACAGCAAGATCCAATTAACAGCATAGTGAAGTAAATACGCATCCATTACTGGAAGATTTATTCTCAGACTGACGTCAATAGAAGGTCTGTCCAATAGCTCTTCAAGTGCTTGACATGTTTGTGGTTTACATCCACCTACAATTTGGCACCAGTGCACTCACCATCCTCCTCTCAGAATGTCATCTACACATTGTAGAACAGGAACACTTGTATCATGGACCCCCTTAATACAATCCCAGCACCATACTGACCTTAATCCATCATTATATATCCCCAATTTTGTTCAAATTTTTAGTTCAGCAGGTTTCATACGTATGTTTTTATTACGATGAAGCTTGTTACCCTCTAATGTCTACCTCGCGTACAACACTATATGAGCAGGGTATCTGTTACGTGAAACACAACTCCCTTTCCACTTTTATCTCTCTTAACGTCATCTTGGAGTCACATCGTCTACCTCACCTCATTAATCTTCTTCTCCCATCATTTGATTTATCATTCATCACTATTATCATTTCCATCCCATCTTGTATTCTCTCGTCAACATCCTCCCCAATGCATCTCTACATATCTATGTACGTTCTAAGAGCATCCAGACTTGTATGTGTATTATTGTTGAAATATTATTAAAATGGTGTCAGCACTGGGATTAATAGTGCTTTAAGAAATTCAACCAATATTCTGCCATCTGTAGGTCAATCTTTAAGTATAAAGTACATAAATTTGATCAGCATCTTATATACTTTTCTTCCTTGCCTCAAGATAGGAATCCAATCTCAAATTTACTGAATTATTGAGGTTAATCCTTCCATCTGTCAGCATGAGCAATGTTCCTCTTGATTATATTAGAACCTTTCAACAAAGCAAAATTGATGGAAAAAACATGAATTTTGCAATTCAAGCACAAAAAACAAGCTATTATGTCTAACTTACTAACATCCAGGACTCTCTTCCAGCTCAAAGGCTTCAAATGTTAAGGTCACATGACCCGAATCCTCGGAGATGAGTGTCCACTCACAGCTGATGTCACTAGGGTATTTCCCAGGAAAGTTTGGAGATTTAATTATACCCCTCCCAGCATAGAGTCTAGAGCCGCACCGTAAAGCTGAGGCAGAGATGAGGTCTAAGAGGTAGAAGCATCTGAAAGATAAAATCAATCAAGAAAGATTAAGCAATTTTCTTCACATGTTGGGATGAATCAAATACAAATTATCTGTGAAAATTAGATTCAAAGTGCCAATCTACAATAAATACATTGGGGAAGGTGGGTGAATGAGCAATCCAACTTTTTTTCCAGTTTGGCAAGAATTTAGTACCTTACATTTGATGCCTCTTCTTTATTTGAGTAAATGTATATGGTTCATTTTCAATCATAATCAACTCTTGTAAAGGGAAAGTGACTTAAACTTAAGTGAAGAACATCAACAGAAAAAACATCTGAACACCTACAAATAACGAAGGATTGTGAATAAGAATACTGACTTCTACAATTACTGAAAGGTGTGATGTAACCCCTCTCCTTAAAAAAAAAAAAACCAATCAAAGAAACAAACAAAAAATGACAAGTTCCAGGTACATAGAAATACAAATCAGCTCAAACAAAAGGAAGTAGGTACTTAATCAATGATGAAACTTCGTGCATTTGCTTGAGATAAATCATTAACAAAGTTCTGTTTTTCAGACAGCATAACAAAGTTTCAAGACCCTCTTTTAAACAAAGCTGATCTGGTGAGATGCCAGAGACTGAATAAATGCAGCTGCTCTGAAAGACAAGTTAAATTATGATCCATGCTGCTAGGGCAAAACAATTTCACTTTCAGCACATGATGAATATAAAAAGGCAATTTCCTTTGGAAGTTATAAAATTAGAGGGGTTCTTAGTCATGGAGTTTACAAAAAGGTTACAATAATGGTTGTCTTCTTACAATCTTTCACATTTGCTCAGTTAATCCTATGTTTGTAAGTTTAAACAGAAGTGATGTGTCACATGATCTGCCTATGTAACAATGTTATTTCATATTTCATATGTGATTGGAGCTGACAGGTTAATAAATGTGTTCTTTTCTATCCTCCTGATGTTGTTTCATTGAGAAAAATAATGTTCCTGATACAGAAAACAAGGTCAAATTATAGAGAAAGAAATCAATCCTGACAATACTATTTAGAATGAGGAATGTCATTTATCATGTTGGTCTTGTAATGAATTAGAGTAGGCATACAGGTTAAGTACAAATTTTACATATTACTCTGTCTATTTAATCAATTCTTTAAAAAAACTCACAAATTTCCCTATTCAATCCCAGGGTCAAGCGAGGGACATGCAAAGGAAGTTAAAAATAAGCTTCAGTAAATTTCATTGGCGCATTATTCTCCTGATTTTGATCCATAAAACCCTGAAAATGTGATTATTTTGTGATAAGTGCAAGTCCCAGGCTCATCACTTGTTTCTACTGCTTCCGAATGGAACACTTATGGGGATCATTCTGTTGGCTGTAATACCGCAAAGATCCTGCTATTATTTCCGTCTATCCGTTGTCTTGGCACATGAATTGTCCCAGTTCATATTTGACAACTGACACTATCAATCAGATATGGAAGTGGAAAAATAGATTTCTCATTTTAGCTTTAGGTGGGACAAGTGCCAGCCTTTCTCCCTTTTTAATGTTACTGCACTATTTTAGTTCGAGGGCTAATCCATTCATGAAATGAACTTCTAATGTGTTTCTGGTTCCAAATCTCTTCAAATCTCAATCTTTTCTGAAACAAAAAAAAAAAACCCTGATACTAATGAACTTCAATGACAGTTACAAACTGTACAGTTTAGTGAAATACATCTTATGTATTAAAAGTCTAAAGATAAGGAAAGTTTTTTTTCACAATGTTTGGCTATCTTAATGATACTTTCATTCAAAAAACTTCAATATAATTGCAACATATCAATGTTCTGGAACACCGCACACATTTCAAAAAGTGGCACAAAGGAGAATGAAGAGGAAGAATTAGGTCAACTGTAAACTAAAAGTTTATTTCCAGGATTCACATGACAAAACACATGAAGGAAAACCAAATAAACATCTAGGACATTAAACTTCCAATAACCTTCTGATTCTTGACTTTACCAACAATCAAATATATAACACATCTCTCCAATTAACCACATGAATATTATCAAAACATGTAAATTCAAGCGTGAGTCTATGGGAAATTTGTAACACACTGCAATAATTCATTCAAATGGGATGAGGCTGGAAGACCTGGACAAACAGTTAGTGACTAGAATAAAACAGCAATTTTCGCCACTTTTAGTAAAACACCAAGCACATTAGCTGTTGAAGAAACTGACCTAGATATCACCCAAAGCACCTATGCAACTTTGATATTATGATACTTCAAACACAATCATGTTTTTAGAATGAAACAATATTATGAAATTGTCTTATCAAACAATGACCAGACAGGAATATATCATACAAGCTTGTATAACCCTTGCTATGCATACTGCTCTTTTCAATGTTTCAATCTAAACATAACCAAAAATTCACCCCACCCCCATCTTTCAAAGCAGCATAACAATTGGTTTTCAGCAATGTAATTTGGCAAGAATATTTCTCATCTACTTGTTTGCTTTCATGCATCAGTAAGCACACGTTAAACGGGAAAATTATCCTGTTTGGAAAGCCACATGACTTTCATTTTTTTAATGCAAATTGTGCATAAATGGGAAATCTCTTAGTCATATGTAACTGATACAAATGACTTTTAAAATCGAATTAATTGCTAGACTATATCCTATCAATGAGGACTTTTTCATGGTCAAAATCTGTATTAATATTTCAAGAAAAAATGCTTATCCACATCATTTGGAAAAAAAAACCTTATTAACCACAATTATGGCTTTACACAAAATAATTCCCATTTAACTTGTGCCTCTTAATGTGCCAAAACATTCCTAACGATGCAACTGGGATTTTAAAGATTTGTGTTAAAGCAAAATTACAATTTCATAGTACATGAAAAGAATCATACACATAATGCCTAGTAAAAGGTGCTTACAAAAAGACCCTTTTGACTCTTGAAAAGTGACATTTTATGTTACATTTAAGGTAATGTTAATTTTAAAACACATAGGCTGGTCAGGTTATAAGTCACAAGTTATATTATCTTAAGAATGGGGGGGGGGGGGTCACTTATTCAGTTGCATTTATTTCAAACTGTGAACATGAAGTTTTGTTGATAGTATTACACTGTGAATGATTCAAGTAGAAGCGAAGTAGGTCATACCACTGCCATACCACTGTCAGGGTGAACATCTCATCACGATCATGATGACATTGGTGATATGCCAACATACTTCTGGCACAAACCCATATCAATTTCTTATTATTTTTTGTTTCATGCTATTCTGGGAAGAAGAACTTGAGGTATGCACAGAATAACACATGGTGCAGAAGAAGCACTCAAGTTTAGTGGGGCAATTGTTTTCAAGATCATCCTTACCATGGAAGCAAAATCCTATAAACATGCCATCGATAATTGTAAGTATTTATATGGTATTCAGAGAAACACTTAGGGAATGCACAAGTAAACATGATATAAGATATCATTGGGAAACTTTGCAAATAAGGATATGTCATATCGGAGATGCTAGCCTTCCAGAATATGCAAGATGATAAAAAGTGAAGTTCTCAGAATAGAGAAACAAAACAAATTTTCATACAAGAAAGCTTATAATGATAGCTACCATGCTTTTTTTCATGACAAATATTTGGTCCAACTGTTTTATGATTTAAATTTCATCCTCATGCATATTTCTGGAGTTTAGCATCTCTGCATATCTGTGTACGTTGATTTAATCTATTTAACCAACTTCCCCCAAGTAAAGTGTGAAACACAGAATCATGAATGAGCAAGATCTTGAAGTGCACTTTTTAATAAGTGCATGCTCATGAAAATGTATGGCATTACCTTTTTTTTTTTTTTTAATTTGTTCATATTGTGGTATTGGCAGTACTGGAATATAATAATTATCTGATATATTCTTTTATACAAGTGCTCAATGATATAACATACAAGATAGGGCATAAAAATACATATTTTGATTATATTGTTCTACCATAGGTATTGGGTTTATTTAACTAGAAAAAAATGTTTGAGGTAGCTCTTTCAAGATTTTATGAAAGACTGATGTTTTGAAGCTGGCTAGAGAAACTAAGATCAGGCCCACTTCATGTTTGATTGCAGCTTAGTATTCTAAAGTGAGACGGAGCAACCGCTTAAATCTAATGATGACGATCCCTTTCACTTTATGGGCTTCTAACCCATTCCCAAGCAGGTGCATACGCAGAAACATGTTTGTACTAAGACAAGAGAGTATCTTTAGAATGGTGTCAAGCAGCAGATGATGCTTGTAATCTAGTCATAATGAAAAACCAGAAATCCTTGACATTTGTTAATTTCCAATTACGAACCTCCAAATTATTAACTTCATATTGATTTAGTATTTCTTGTTTCACATGACCTAGGCTGTCCATTATAACTTTTTGCCATTTTCAAATGATATTGACATCTTTTGATTTCCTCTGCTTCGGGATAATTGTCAGTTAAAAAAAACACCATCAAATAAACTTTCCTACTAAGCCTTAAGGTTTAAAGACATTTCAATGAATCTTTTAGCATTTCCTGAAGCTATCAAGCATAACCAAAGGAAATATTTGGAAATAGCTGAGAAGATTAGGAGAGACAAATTTCTATTTTCTTGGTTTCTTTGCAAACCACATAATCCACAACAAAACATGTTTTCCTCTTCTTTTTAATTGTATTTAAAACATGAGCGATTATTTGTGATAGGTGACTTGAAACAGGACAACATCGCTGATGAGAAGTTACCCTTGTGTGATAACTAACCATTCAAGCTCATAGAGTGAACAGCATGTTAAACACAAAACATTTTTCTGGCTGTATCAGACAAAATCAGGACAATAAAAATTAACCTGAAAACAGTCAGAGTGCTTTATCAGACAGCTGTTCACTAGGTAACACGGTGTAAGAGTAAATAGAATACAAGTTTCACTTTTCAGAAGGTCTTCAGTGTATCTGCAAAATTCATTGTCCTGTTCAGTCACCTGTTGTTAATTCATTATAAAAAGTAAACATGACTTCAATTCTGTATTCTTTTTCCCTCCTTGCATTTCAATCTCAATACAGAATTGCTTATTGCTCTTGTTGCATTGTGCTATTCTATTCAGCATATGATAAATCTACATCTCTTTCTTTTGACTACCCTTACATTTAATAGTAAGAATACATTACAGATGTCTGATGAGCAAAGACCTTCTTTGGATCCAGAGAAATATTTCCCCTTATTTCACTGTAAAACTTGAGCATTGGTGATGTGTTTCAGCCCTTTATTTCTTTGAGGATGTTTTGAAAATAGTGAGGAAAATGAAATTATTGGGGAAAGTGTTAGCTGTCAATTTTCATCAAGGTACTCTTTTCCGATCCCAGGGTGTGCAATCCCTAGTCTACACTTGCAGACATTATCAAGTGTACAGGGCACAAAGTTGAGTTAAATGTGATATGATATACTATAACCTCTTGAATAGTTATTTTACATTGCAAGAGAACATTGCAAACAAAACTAATGTCTTCTTTTATTTACACACAATGATTATGCATATGTTACTGGCAATAATTATGAGCTTCAAATGAATTCAATTAAACGACAAAATATAAAACCAAAAAGTTAGGAAATTACATTTTCAATGTGTGCAAATGTTGAGCCTGTATTTAGAACTTATTTGATATTTCCACACAAGTGAAACCTAAAAAGAATAATTATTAATAGAAGATCATTCTTAATAGAAGATCATTCTTAATATGCAAGTGGTTGATACAGCATATTACACTGATGCGTGGTGGAATGAGCGATAAAAATAACGGTTACTACATCATTCGCAAATAAGACAGACTTCACTGTAAATGAAATAGCTACCTCAATCAGACATAAACAAAAAGAAATGTTGAAGAATAGAGGAATGCTGACTCCATGTAAACAAGACATGCTTCATAGCTCCAGGGTACTAATCATTGTTAATGATCAAGTGTGTCTGAGTCACACAGACTACAGGGTCATCCCAGGCAAGGTTGTATTTGATGAGCTATGAGTGATACATTAGGCAAACTTAGCAACAGTTAATGAAGCTCAATTTGAAACTTTCAAACTTTGCACATTTTTGAAGAATTCTCTGCCTCTAGATTCTAAAATTTGTTAAATATTTTTTCTATTCCTTGATTCTGCACACAAAAGAGAATGCAACTCTTTCTACAAAATTGTAAATTGGGTCATGATAGATTCTAAAAGCATGGGAAACTTTAAATTCATTGGATACTAGCTACAAGAATTCTCTAATTTACACAATCTTTATATTTAAATCTTTATATAAAAATATTTAATTTTTCTTCTTAAACTATTGACCTACTTTGCTACTACACCACAGCTATAAATACTGTAGTTGCAATATTAAACTTCAGTTTTGAAAGCAAATTACAAAAGATTGATAAACACACTTTAAAGTCTTCCCTGATAAACAGAATGAGACATTCCTTTAAAAAAAAGTGGCATTGGTAATTTGAACAATGAACAAAGCATTTCATTTGTTACAAAAATCTGTTCCACATTGCCCAAGGACAAATAATAAGGTACATGTATCTTGTGATTCTAATAAATCACAGAAATTCGCAATAGCAGTGTTGACCTTGGCTGGCGAATTAACCACAAATTCTCTTGATTGTCATCTTTGTTATCTATTATCCATTTTATTCTGGGAAATCTTCCAAATCTTAGGAAACAGTCTTATTGAAAGTTTGTGATTCTATTTTACCTTACATAGACAAATGTAAATGTTAGGACTACATCAATTATGCTTTCAATGAGAATACAGAATAATTGTACATAGATTTTCAATAAGGATTAAAATGTCTATCATTCTAAAAAAAACACCTCAAATTCATCTGTTGATAAGATTTTAAACATCTGCAAATATATAATCAATGAGTTATTTCCTATTTAAAAAAATGATTGTGTTGCCATAGACCTGCTAATTACTGTTTTTACATGGTAATTCCTAAATTCAGAGATTCAGTCATTTTCATGACTACAGCTATCATTAACTTTTTAATTCATCAATTTCACCATCTTTTATCCAAATTTGTTGCTTCCGATGTCAACAACATAAAATGTCAGATTCAATTTTCAGGTTTATATGCTAAACATCAGAAAATGTGCTTCTGTTTTACATCTACCCTAGATATGAACTTTGGCCTAACATCATTAAATGACCTTTGACATGACCTAATCACATATCAAATTTTCTCCCATCTGGCAGAAAATGAGCTGCATATTCTTCAAATGTACAATATAGAGATGAATTTTTACAAAATGCAAAGTCATCATACAAATATTTAATTTTGATACATTTAAAGAGATAATGCCCTATTATTTAAGCTTATCAAATACACGATACACCCGTGACTCATGTGTAATATATATATAGGAGGTCATCTCTGAAATAAATAATGCAGAATAATAAAAATTATGTTTTTTATAACTTTTTGTGATAATAGCAGTTATTACTGGAAATAAAAAATTCATGCAGATCTAAACAATTTTTCTAGATTCCTGAGACATAGTCTTTCACCAATGCTATGACTTGTATCTCCTAAACAGGTGCATTAATGTCATTTATTGGCATTTTACATCCCTTTTTATCATTCTTGGGTGGTTGATTATCTTCTACAAGGGGGAAATCAGAGATGCAAGCATCATCACATTTCTTTTACAACTATCTCCTTACTACAAACTTGTACTGACAAGGATTTATGACAAAGCTTGAAATATGTTTGAGATTTCATGAGATTTCAAGGGCTTTCAACGATTCCTCTGATTTTACATCAGATGATCATTTAATAAATTTTTAGATCTAGATACAAAATAATATTGTATACAAGTATACATTACAATGATTGAGAAAACAGACCAATATTACATTAAGATAATCTGTTACATGTTCATTTAATGAAAAAAAGTTAACAAACATTGTTCTCATTAATAATATTGTCATTTTATTAGATATTCCACTCTTTATTACCCAAATAATACTTAGCATTTCAAATGAATAGGAGTTGATTAAAACAAGATGATCACTGATCTATATCCTTCTGAAAAAATAATGTCCATGAAATAAATCTAAGCTAAATCTAATTAAACACGGAAACAATACTTCAACCAAAGTTTGTGCCAAAAACTAATAATAGACCTTTATTATTGCTGTGAGTAGAAGGGAAAATGGACTGGGAAAAGTATACAACTTATTTCAAGCCTTTGTAATAGCTTCATGAACACAAAATAACAGTCTAGCATTTCTCCATAGAATAAAAGGAAAGAAAATTTCTTTGTTATTATAATGNGTCGCGGATATAATTAGTCTCCGCGACGTCGCCGCAACTGATGGAGACGTCTCGGAGACGTCTCGGAGACTGGAAAAAGTCTCCAAAAAAATCGAACATGTTTAAACTTCTTGCGACTCTTTGGAGACTCCGTAATTTTCAGGAGACGTCTCGGAGACGTCGCGGAGACGTCTCTGCAACTAGCAAAATCTGGAGTCGCGAACTAGTCGCGAACTAGTTTCAAGCCCGGTGAGATACCCCCAACTAGTCGCGAACTAGTTTCAAGCCCGGTGAGATACCCCCTTTACATTTCTCCCTAGATAAAAGGGAAGAAAATTTCTTTGGTGTTATCATAATTATTATTTTTCTAGCTATTGTGAATGTTTGAATGAAAGTCGTCTCACTCCTCTTTCCGTTCTGCTCAATGTGTATCCCAATTCAATGACTTCCATTTATACACTGGTCCATGTCATACAAAGAAATCATTTAAAATCAAAAGTCAATATGACAATAGGGATTGTCATTACTCTTTTCATAACCTTGTAATATCATTCCCATTTTAAATGTGTTCTGTCGTATAATCTCTTGATTTTTACTATGATTTGTATTGAACAGCTTGGAAATGTCTTTGGATTGATGCAGATGCCAAATATATCATATACATCATGCATTTGAGATGAAGGAATCAAAATACAAATGATGTCATCAATGATACTTGAAAAGCAATAGAGCGTGTGACAATGATCTTGATTATTCTTAATTAGCATAGCATAGGAACAATGCTAAAACCCCCAAAGTTAACCAAAATATTATGAATCCTAATCCCTTCGAGTCAATAACTTCCTATCCTAACGGTACATGTGAAAGAGAAGCATAGCCTAATCTGATGTCATAGATTGTCAAAATAATATTACCTCAACCGAGGGTTTCAGATATCCTTTTCATCAAGGATAAAGATTATCAAAATCATATTTTGTTTTAATATTTTATCCCATATTGAATAAAGGATGTGGTCAAGATAAAAACAGAAGTGTCACCTGAAAAATCTATCTCAAATCAAGCTAGCTATTACTTAAAAAAAGCATAGTAAAATGAAAATATAGTTTAAAAGTTTGAATTGTGGATGTAAGGTTTTGAGAATACTGAATTTCATTCATCTTTGGAACCATACTTCCAACCTGGTCCATCTAATACAATAGTGACATAGCAAAGCCACATAATGACTTCCTCTTCACATTATACATCACAAGACCTCCATGGGTATTATTGATGAGATGAGATTAATAAACAATCTATGGATGACTATGACATCATCTTATGTATCATGTTTATTTTATCTATAAATATGTATACCACTTGGCAGTGATTAGATATTGACTTCCTCCAATGTGGGCTGCCGATAGTCATTGAGATTGTTTTGGTATGAAATATGGTGTGATGCGGCAATGGCGGACAAAATTTTGTTAAGTGTGGAACAATCTAGTTCTAAAAAGGAATTATCACAGTGGAAGTTTTACAGAAGAATGTTAAATACACATTTCAATCTCCCCTATATGCTGCTATTTCAGGGATTGTCTTTTCTATGTAATTGTCCAGTAAGATGAGGCTGGAAATAACACAATCATCATCTATTCATAATTATGATCCTTGTATAGATAGTCATTTGGCAAAAGTAGAATTACAGATGGCCAGTAGATTTCAATTTCATTCATTAGTGTCCTGGCAACGAAAATCTAACTTCTCTACAAATAATGATGGTGAGTATAGAATGTTACTTCTTGACACATTCGAAGTGCAGTTTGGATAATCGTCCCATATTAATAAAAGGCAACATTAGTCTGAAATAATTGGTGAATTATCTACTCAAGATAGCATTTATCTGCAGGAAATTAAACTAAAACAAGCAAATGTTTAAATCACCTTTTGCAATATGCATAACTTTATGCATTATGTTACCCTATTCAAATTGTAATACAAAATAGAAATATATCCCCCACAAAGAGAATATGCATATTCCATTTCATATTTCATTTTCTGTTCATCATGAAGAATTGACAAGACAGAGAGGATTTAGGAGGGGTGTCATTTCTCACATAAAAGGGTAGAAAGTCTATAAAGTGACATCTAATCTCCTACTAGATGACTGGATTAATTTTGATCATCGTACTTCAAAACATCTCAACAAACCACAAGTGACTCAAAGGGCACTTCATATAGGAGCTTAACTGACAGCAATCCACAAAGAGTGGTTAATAGACTCTATAAAGAACACAAGAGTGTGTGAATTGTCTATGAAAGTATCTATGCATGATGTGTCAAGAAAATATCCATGCAACATGACTTTTAGAATAGAAAGTCTGATAGCATCTTACAATCTGAAGCTTCTGAAAGTCTTGGCTTAACACCATCTAGGATACTTGACAAGTTATCAACTGGAATCTTCATGATCATGAGGAGCATATGAAAGATCAAAAGTTCATCTGTCAAATTGTGGTTTATGATCACATTTTCTATAAAACACAAAGAAAAGGTTCACCAAATCACAAGCTTTTTGGAAATGTTAGAAACATTTAGTCAAGTTGCACCTGATATTCGTGATTACAGGAAATTGCTTTGACATACTAATCGCCAGTGATACATAATACAGAAATTAATATGTAGACTTTTAGAATTTTCTAGTGATCAAGGATTCCTATCTCTCAACATATTCATCAAAAGGAAATATCTTCTTTGATCTCTCTCTCTTTCTCTCTCTCTTACATGAGTTCAAGCAAAATGTATACCAATTTGCTTCATCACATTTATTTTGAGCCAAATGTAGCAGAAGGCTCTGATATCCACAACGTTTATTCAAAATTAATCTGTAGGTTTTTATTGCTAACATTTGAAATGAAAATTATTATCAGTTCGATGGAATTTTCCTTATCATCCTAAATTTTCTCTGAGACTAGTTTACAATGTTCATTTAAAAGCTCTGAGGTGATAAGACAATGCGAACTACAATTCAAAGCAAGCCAATGCATTTGCAGTTAATGTGACTTTCGTTCAAATACATTCTATGCACAATTTAAGACATCTGTATAGGCCTACCCTAAGTGATTCATAAACATATCTATGTGTTTGGCCATTTCCCGATCCTTGGAGTTATGGCTTAAAATGTTGCTCTTTTGGATATCCGTCTTGATGAGACCAATCGTCCTTCTTGCTGCAATGATTTCCTTCCTTGTGGGACATATTGGCGATATTTGAAGGTTTGGGTTCTATAATCTACAGCCCTAATGCTTTCATATGCTACGATTTCTATATTATCATTAATGTAATATGTAGGTCAAACTGTCTAGTCCGAGATCTAATTCACTTCATCATTTAATAATTCAAATCTAATGTATTACATTGCATACATTTAATTTGCTTGACGTATATTGGCAAACGATAATCTACAGCTTTGTTTGAACTTAAGATTGCACAAGCTCAAACAAAACAAAAATAATATTACGAACTTTGATGATTGTAAACAAATGTTTAATCTGTCTTGGTGTCTAGACAAATCATATTAAAGTCAAGCTAATATTTGCAATGTTTAGCACATTTCTGGCAACAAGTTGTCAACCATCTCTAAAAACTTGGCAAAATGCAACAAGCAATTTTTTACTTCACCAGAGACTAATAATGATTAATAATTCATATTATAAAAACTTGATATGCATCATCCCAAACATATTGCATCAAATCTTATATTAAAGATTTCAATTTGTGCCTCAGTGTATAGATATAGGTGCAAAATATGAATCTTTGATTTTGTGATAAACTGCAAAAAGTCTCAATCCTAGCAGGAACACTGTGGTATTTGGCATTCATATTCATATCCCAAATAGATAAGAAGTACACACTGCCATCAGAGCACATCAAAGGATGAGGGTGGTGCTCTGTCAGCAGAGTCAAAGTGAGGTAATCATTGGGGGGAAGTCCCCTTTGAAGAGAACATGAGCGCATCCTTGTCATCAATACTGGTATGAGGTTACATGGAAGTGTGCTCAGAGAAGATTTTATTAGACTTTCACTGCCACGATTCAAAATGTTATATTGCTCTTCTATTGTACCTTGGAGAGCTCCTTGACTGTACTTACTGCTAATGTTGTTCTCATCGTCCTCAACACACCTTTACATTATAATTAGATATTCCTGACAATAATGTCACCAAAAAGAGTTTAATAGTGCAAATATCTCAAGAGATAGATCTGCAACAAGGTGACGATACTGAAAAATATAGATATTTTAATCTAATCTAATCTGGTCCCTTGTAAGAGCAATGCTGCTTTAGATCCTAACAAGAAATGTCTTCTACAGTATATGCCTTTGATTGCAAAACTTTAGAAAATCCTATTGCGTTTCAAGTTCAAAGTATGAAAAGGGATATTTCCAGAGAAAAAAAAAGATAAAGCAAGTTCATTAACTACTAATTTTTTATTACATGAGTTTTTTTGTTGTTGCAATCTCTCCATCATCCATCTCCTCTTGTTCTCAACTCCTTTCAAAACTTTTCTTCCCGTCTCCAGCTCCATACAGTATGTGCCCCTCCTCTTCTCCAGGCTCTCTTCGTTTCTCTCTCTCTCCTTTTCCCCATCTCACTCAGCAGCCATCTTTCATCATGACTGCATCCATGATTCTTCAATCACAAGTTGCAATTTCTTCCTTCATCTTGTCCTGCCCCTGTGTCCTTGGTCTGAGGAGCATGCATCCTCAGGATATCCCCCATCCTAACATCTAATCTAACACTGACAGATTGGGTGTGTGTAAAGGTCTCTACACAAACAAAGCTGTATCCAACACCAAAACATAGCCATGGGACCATTATAGGGATCACTTGTGATATATATAAAAACCGAGAAGCCATTAAATGGATAGCTTCTGCTTTATTAAAAGATAATATAAATCCCCCGCAGTAATAATGAAATTTCTACGGCAGAGTGAGAAAGGTCGTGCCACTTGCAAGAAATGTCATCATTTCCTATTTTCAATCAGTGATTTTTACGAGAATTAAAACCAAGTACATACTTTGATATACTGGCCTATATGTTAAAAAAATAAACAATTCAGTCTTTCTGAAAAAATGTAACTTCCATACAATTCAATACACCTGTGAAAATTTGAAAGTGTGTGATAGTTTTTCTGTAAATATGCTTTGCAAATTTGTACTTTCGATCACTACCAAAGGCCATCTTTTCTTCATGAGGAATAGAAGCATTAGCTCCAACATAATCTCAAGAAATTTGATTTACCAATAAAACCATTACATCCTAGTCTTGGAAACAAGATGAAAAGTAGAGTATAACACATGACGAATGATCCAATTGATAAAGAAATTTTATGTTTCAAACCATTTTGTTTCATCTTCTTTTTATTCACATTGACAACATTTCATTCATGATATCACTTTCTGAGAAAATTCAATTGAGAAGTGAAATGGTAAGAAAGCAATTTGGAATACAAATTGACTGGTTTAGATTTGATTGTGACCAGTTATTTTGTGTCAATTGCCTATCATCCTATGCACCTGGTCTGATATCCCATTTAAGCATTCACCAAGAACCACCAGATAAACACCACAAGTTTTCTTTTTCTATCAGCATCAGGCAATTTAATTTTGTTTCATTTATTTCAATCAAATTGTTGTAAAAAGCATTTCCAAATTAAATGTACATATCAATATGAAAATATAGAGGAGACAATGGGGAAAGCAAAAGAGCCTAACATACAGTTGCCACCATGAAAGGAATAAAAACATTTCATACACGTATAAAATACATTAATATTCTGATATTCAAAGACTTGCAAGAGCCAAAATTGTGATTGAAATCTAAAACCATTTTCCAAAATTCAGTAAATAAATCCAATCATAGATGACGAAAGCTATTCTCTGAACACTTTTTTCATTCAATACATTTGGTAAGGGATATCAAAACATGACATTTTCCACAGGTGACGAGTGAACAGTCATCTTAGATCTAATTTAGGTAAGCAAGTTATCAAAATTAAAGAAGGTATCGATTTCAAAACTTTTTAAAGATTTGGGGGTAATTTCCTGTTTTTCAAAATATTGGGGCTTGAATCATGTTAAAGGTTACCATTTTATGACACTCATTGAATTTGAGGATATTCTGCTGTTTCCATGAAGAACTAATCTGAAATTTATTAAACATGCATTATCATTTCAATACTTTGATAATGGATTAATATCCTGATTTAAATACAGTGCAGCGGCTCCAGACTACTACCATTGCACAGAGATTTTGTATTGCGAGCTATTGTACTCTTGCATATTAGCTTACTATCCTTACAGTTTATATGTTCCCCTGACATTAGCACAATGCTGGTTGAAATGAAAGAGATCTTTCCAATGACTCAAGATCTATCAAGAACAGGGTGAGGTAATGTTCATGTGGATAGGAACCATAACAAACCCTGGGAGTCACCAGGGATGTGACCTCATGGGGTGAATATAAACATGGACCTGTTTCATCCGTGCTGGGATTTCTGCTTGCTAAATACCTTCTATAAAAATGGCATATCAATTTATTTAAATATAACTATGTTTTACAAATTTTTAGTCCAGTTTGACATATAAAAAAGTTAATTATTTTCAGCAAGACCCTACTTCAAAATTGAATGGCTGGTAAGTTGTTTATATAAACAGATGGGACATTTCTCAAAAAGTCAAACAAATAATAACTCTTGTAAGGCTTCCTGAGGAACTCATAATCCGAACAGGAATGTATCCCTTCTTATCTCTCCCTTAGAGGTCTAAATAATTCATTGTTCTTTCAAATGAAAAAGGGAATAAATATGATTATCTTCCATAGCAGACATGATCTGTGTTATGGATGGTCAAGTGACCTCTGTATCTCTACCCAACCAAACCTGATTAAGGCACCAGGTGCAATTGAGGGGGTTTCCCTTCCTCATAAGAACAAGCAAAGCTGTTCATTGAAGAGAGGTCAGATTAATCAGGGAAATGGAAGTTGTATTAATTCATTAGTATATATCTCGCACTAGGTCAACATCCAAGCGAACGATTTCTCAGTTGTTATATTTGCAATTTTTCTTCTTTCATTGTTGGATAGTTTATCTATATTAATACATAAACTGATATGCCAACCAAAAATCATATTCCATACTTTCTCTATCCTCTTTTGATTCTTGAGGGGTACTAAGACCAACAGATGTCTGAATACTGAACATCGTTTTACCAGTAGTGTATTGCACATATCTTCATGAAAACATTTACTTGTCCTGTGACATTTACTTGTCCCGTGGTATTTGCTTGTCCAGTGGTCCATTCAAGACCTTTATTTTCCAGAGTAACTTATTTTGGTCCATGGTGACACACCTGCCAAGTTGCATGGCATATTCATCTAGATTTTTATTTAATGTTTTGTATGACATCTATTGAGATTGGTACCCCTCGTCAAAATGGAATTGAAAAATTTGGTTGGCACCCCTGCACAAAAATACAATTCCAGAGAGCTACATGTATCAATCATGGATGCAAGTGTTCTACCCTCAGAGCTGCTCTGCTTAAAGCTTTGACCAATGATGTGGAAAGAGGGTGAAATTGAGAACCATCAATTTACCTATTGCTCAAGACCCAGGTGCTAAATTCTCAATAAACAAACACCACTATATACCCTCCTTAGAACAATATTGCTCAAAGGGGAGTGTTTAAACCTCTCATATATCATCATTCATCTGGATCAAGTATGGAAATGAATAACCAGGGAATTTAGCAAAGACTAGGGCAGATTTTGAAAGATAAATCTCGCCAATGATGAGTGCTCACCAGAGGGTTACCCCAGAATGACCTGGCTCTGTTTCTGAATTTATGAGCAACATCATGTATCTGATGAGTGATGGTTGGACCAAGACAAACTGAAGGTCATAGAAGAGACAAGGTCAAGTAGAACTGAATCCAAGATGGTTTCAAAACAGGTTGGGTGTGAAGTAAAACCATGGATTAGACGTGTAGCGCTGACACATTCTACCCCTTACAAACTCTCCCCTTTCAGCACAAAATCACAACACAGCTCTATTGTTTTACCCTTATGTGAATATTACATCTACTAAAAGAAAAACATTTATGTTATGACCCATGGCAAACTATGTCCCAATAATTTGTCATTTCTTGATCTATCTTATCTTTAAGTTGTTACTCTTTCTTTGCTTTGTTTTGTAGATGAAGTAAGATGTATCTCACTTGTCAAAAGAGCATTTTCTCAAAAGAAAACTTTTGCTGGTCTACTTGTAGAACTGAATAATGCAAATTGAAGAAGCATTGGATATGCTTGCTACTAGTGTTTACCCCGCTTCTACTCACTTTGAGTCAATAAGTAAACTGAGACACCACTTATTATACTTCTGCTAATTGTAAACTGATCATTTGCACTCTGATTTAGCCTGCCATGATGAACTATGGATATGAACTCGTACATCCCTGGATGAATAAACGTCCTGAATACATCAGCAAACCTTGCAAATAATTGCAGTACTCTTGGCAGACAGACTAGAAATGTAGCACCAAAGTGGTAATATGTGGGTTACATGTGGTTTATACAAGGTTGATGTTTGGGTTTAATGTCATGGCAACTAAAATAGAGACTCACTCAATGCCACTTTACCAAGCCTACACCCAGGGTAGCATGGAAGGGAAAACTCAAGAAAAGATTGCTTTAAAAAAGCTTTTAGAAATGGTTTGGAAGCCTCATAAACTAAAATTGAGTAGCATGCATTCTCGAGCACAAAAATGCTGAAAATGAACTTCCATATAATATTTTAACAAAAAATCACTGTGATTCCATTGATATCAGAATACTTTATTATGTAGCAGTGAGAACAAAAAATTTATTCAAATTATGAAGTCAAAAAATATTTGAAACTATGGAAATCCTCCACTCACTGATTGCATACAGGTATCTATCACTACTTTAAAGGTAACTGACCATGTCTGCTACAAAATCAAATCACTGGTGACAATTTGCCACTATTTTTTTCATATAGTGCAGTCCCAAAATCCAAATTTAATATCAAATGGTATATACAAAATATGAGATTTTCAGCATGGATATGATATGACCTCACATATGACTTGACTTATTTCTTACAGACATGAAATCAGTGGTTAGAAATCATGCCTGTGATCTACCGGTTTGCCTAATGTGCATTTCCACCACTCCCTAGAAGGCCTCATTTAACATGAACCTAACTTTGATAAAATTGCCTTATTGATATCATAACATCACAGGCTGAGATGGAAGCGACAGGTAGACAGAGAGAGAGAGAGAGAGGGGGGAGGAGAGGGGCGGATGAATGAAAGAGAGGGAGACAAAGGGGGCGCTAAGATGAAGAAAGAAAAAAGTAATTCTTTAAGTTACTTCTGACATAACATTTCATATCACTAAAAAATTGAGGTATTTTGGGCCATCCATTGAGCATCTATCAAGAGAGACCTCGATTTGACCACACTTTAAAAGATGTTGAAGGGTCATTCGTCAAACACGGTAAACTAATTAGTATGTAAAACTGCTTAGATCCCTAATGGCTTCCATCAACACACCAATTGAATCCCACTTAGGAAGTTTGTAAAGCTTCATATGATGAATGCGTGGATAACATACCAAACTAATAGTCCTACAGACACAAGTATTGAAAAGTGAATATGAATGTAATCTACTTGCCAAATGATATACATCACAGGTTTTTAGAACTGAAATTTCATCTTCAAATACAAATTCTAAATAGAACTTTATTCTCATTTAAATAAGAATTTAATTTAACTATTTGACCATTTGCTCTTCTCCAGATAACTATTTTAAAATTGAGTTTGAAATAAGTTCTCTTTAATTGGTCCAAACTCTGTACTGATATAAACATGATCACAAGCAATGATATAAGCTTCCATTGTGAAATGTGCATGTGACTATCGCTATAGGTAAGCATATACAGTACATCAAGGTCTATATGCCAATATAACTGCAAAACAAATATTTTTCTTTGACAAGAGCCTTGAAAAAATTGTTTAGGTATATTATCTTGATGCACTAGTTTGATTATGCAGAATGCAGTACAGAAGCTTTACATATGAGTAAATCTATCATTTCCGATGTAATTTGATATTATGAAAACAAATCCAACAAATTTCAGATGAATCAATTTAAAATCTAACGAGTAGCATATCTCTCCTATTCACAAGCTGACATTTGATATTGCGAGAGAGACGTTATCTTGAATGATAAAATATGATACTGTTGAAAACTGAGTCACCATATCATCACAATAAAGAGTAAATCTGATCCGCAGTTTAGAAATCTCGGAATGACAAAGCGAGGCTTTGGTAAAATCGTATTTGCCACAAGCATAGATGATTACTATTGTACCTGTAATGTGCTTTTAGTGCTAAATGATGCTGCCAGACTGCAAAAATACTTTTCTGAATGAAATAAATATTGAGCTTTCAACACAATCTCTTAATGTGATTTAAAATTTCCATTGTTGATGATTCAGTTTGGTCCAACACCCCTCTGCTATGATGTCATCATAAAAAGCCCAGAAATAAAATTCAGCGCACTGTACATCAATGTTGGCTTTTTAACCTTTTCATTCAAACAATATTATTGAAAAACTGTTATTGATATTACGAATGAACAAAAATAAAACATGATCAATTAATATATTAAATTCAGTGCATAAAACTGTAATCTATATGAAATGTGTATGATATGTTTTTTTTTCTTCAACTCTTTTGAAATCTAAATTCATGATAATAAAATATTGTGTCCAAGAAATTTCAACCAATCAGTCAATCCTAAAGGCCTCTACAGTGCTCATGCTTAGCAGTGGCCTGGGTGTCATTGGCCATTTAAAATATTGTCGGGCCACCTGATATTTTGGAATAAGCCATACCAAGTGGCCCAACTGACTACTGAAAAACCATTGCACAAATGATTGCGATGAATTTTAAGCACAGAAATTTTATCACCTGAAAATCAATTTGGTCACCAGAAAAAAGTAATGGATAGGCGCTGCTATAAAGCAACCTCACAGACCCTTATAGACCCCATAATTTATCCAAAAAAGTTCAACATTCAGAATCTCCCACATAAAATTTGATTACAAATTATAACAACGCTAAATGAACAACAAAGACAGTTTGGTATTCCAACAAAACCATTATTCAATATTTGTCCCAAATACTTAATTGATGCCTCAGGCCAAATTTTCTTCTCTTGCCTCCATATAGAAGTTTTAATCTCATTTATCATGTCACGATACATTTGACCTTTTCTTAATTGTAGTTAATTGTAAATGGAATTGCTTTCTACTAAAAGCCAACACATTCATTGTTACATCTGATTTTGGGAGTATGGCCAGAGATAATCCAAAAATTCAGAGTATAGAAAGATTAGAAAGAAAATGTTTGAATCACAGTGATTCATTCAGCTGTTAAAAAGAATAATGGGGAGAACCATTGTGAAAATGGATTATGGACATGATCCAAAATTATAGATTAATTAGTGATATCAAATTTTGAAAATAAACATATACATGCATCACTAGGTCAAGAAACAAAGGATTTTGTAAGCCAAGTCTATAAACAACCCTACATATCTTAATGAGGAATTGACTCCAGCAATCAGAGACAAATGCAATATTAACATGATATGTTTTCACTAATATCAAAACTTCCATTTTGATTTTGAGGTGCAAAGTTTGGTGTTTGTGAGCATAAAAAAGCACAACAAAAACAAAACAAAAACTTAGTAAATAACAGCAAAAACAATTGAAAAATAATTGTAGATAATGTGTGGAAAATTGCACCTGGTGCCAAATTTGAGATTCTGTGGGACAAGTTTCATCCAATTATGGTGTGAGATTTGACAGAGATGGACTGTATGAGAGATGGTTTCCTGTTGAGATCAATAAGTAGACACAGTCAAAGGTGACATTTGTTTTGACTGGGTCTTTTCAAGACTTCATCTCAAGTCTTTGACATCAAACTCCTCTCAGGCATCCAACCCTTCTTGGGCCTCTGGGGAGTGATTAAGACCAGTAGGGAGTCTTTCCTCTCAACAATTAAACTTGACTTCTGCTGATATCATCTTTGCTAGACCAGATATTTGATGAAATCTTGGGCTTTGATTCAATTTTATGTGGTGATTAAGAAATGGTAATTGAGATAGTGCATATCTATCTTGTAATGTGCCAAAGGATCTCAAATCTTGTACAAAAACCTAGGGGAAAAAATATTGATGGTTGAAACATACTTGTTAAATCCAACACATAAAAGGAATACACGTAGAAAAGTCTATGGTACAGCCCTAATACAAAATCTTCTAGCTATAGTTTTATTCCAAGGATTTGTATTTAAGAACATTCTTTGACTGAGGTGTAAGCCTATGGCATTGATCACATTGTGAAAAGTTCAGAGAATCAAATTTGAAAACTAGATGAATCCTCGACCGCGCACGGTCAAAATTTATGCCTCCGCCATCGAGCAATCAGAAAGATATGTACGGCTTCTTCCATGCCATCAGAAATCAAAAACATTTTACAAATTCTGGGCACTGCCACCTTTGACCCCACAAACCCAAAATCTCATANACATCAAACTCCTCTCAGGCATCCAACCCTCCTTGGGCCCCTGGGGAGTGATTAAGACCAGTAGGGAGTCTTTCCTCTCAACAATTAAACTTGACTTCTGGTGATATCATCTTTAATAGCTAGACCAGATATTTAAGGAAATTTGGGGCTTTGATTCAATTTTATGTTGTGATTAAGAAATTATGTCTGAGATAGTACATATCCAGCTTGTAATGTGCCCCAAGAGCTCAAATCTTGTAGGCAAACTTAGGTTTAAAAGAATGTGATGCTTGCAACAGACAAGTCCCCCCCCCCCAAAAAAAAAAAAATAATAATAATAATCATGAGAAAATGCATGCAACAAAGTCTTCAACTTTCTGGTACAGGCCTATCAAACAATCTTTTAGCTATATTTCTATTTCCAAGCTTTATGTTCAAGAAAATTCTTTGACTTAGATGCAGGCCTACGGCATTGGTCACATTGTGAAAAGTTCAAAGAATCAAATTTGAAAATGACAAATACTTTTCAATTATCATTGTTATTACGATCATTTTTCAGGGTGTGGAATATTAGAATAGAAGCTCTAATGTCCCTTGGGGTAGGGGTCTACCATTGTTATAGAGTCGGCTTGATCTGATCTATGATCAGAGTTTGGTGATAAGTCTAGAGGCGATGGAGTAAGTCTAGAGGAGGTATAATCCAGCCTAAGAACTTGAAATTTTAGTAATCCCATCTGGTCCTGACACCATGCACCTGTTGAGAGAGATCACTATTGCAAAACATTCAGACCTACCTCCTATTCAAAAGCTAATATCAACCAAAGGTACCACTATTTCAAAATTGATTTCTTGTAGAACTCAGACTGCAGCAAATACTGGTAATTAGAGAGATAACGCCACAATTGGCTACTACTACTCATTAGATGCACTCAGAGCAAATTAATTAAAGTAATGAAATACAGGGTAATGAAAGTCAATAGGTACCTCTGAATAAATAAGACTTAAGGAGTGTTGTTCAAAATCAAGTGCAAATCAACTGCAACTTTGAAGATTGCAATGCATATTTTCATTCACGCAAGGTGTTATATCACAAAAGGACTGGTTTGAGTGATTTATTACTCGCGTGTGGACATCACCTTCGTAAGTGCGTTTGGCATTTAACCCCCAATGTTCACATGGGAACACAAGGTATGCGCATTTAAAAAGACGCACATGAAACAATTTTAATTGACACGTTCTGATCAACTGCAACTTGCGATCAATTGAAACTTTTGAGCAACACCCTTTTAGAGCTGCACTTGAAGCTACTCAAGAAAAACAATAACAATATTTGCAGACCCAATAATTTAATTCAACACACTTGCAATAAGCCGAGGTCAATGTAAATTATTAAGATGAATCTTCATTGAAGATTTGTTCCGAGTGATGCATTCAATATTATTTCTAATGATTCAAATAACTGTAGCATTAATCTCTATCCAACAAATACTATTTGTGTAAATGGGAGGGGTGATTTACTTCACTCCAAACAAGTAAACAGTGTAAAGCTGTGGTTTGAGCTCCAGACATGACAGCGCAAACCAGGGCTCTAAACACAAAGCTCCTTTTCATGGAAATATGACTGTGATATTGAACCCTGGAATTACCCGCAGAGAAAGATTTGATCACCTTTCGATTGACAATTTAATCTTTTTTGGAGCACAAATAAGGCTAAAGTTTAATTTCATTCTGTGGATGACATTAAATTAAAGCTACTTATTGGTTGTAGCAAACTGCAAAGGATAAATAATTTGTACATTTGACTAAGAACTCATACAATTTGTTGAAAGCGTTATTAGTATTCCTACCATCATTATCATCCTTATTGTTATCAATAATACACAATTAAAGTGAACAAATCTCCTTTAATAAACATAGATTGCGATGTATACTTACAAGATAAGTGACCACATATGAGTGAGCTTGCATTGCCAGTCGGCCATGTTGCTATCAGATCAGTATAATGTGATCCAGACAGGGGGAAGATAGTAATTGAATATTCCTCAAGACTTCCAGGAAATGAGTTCTTCATAGGAGCAGCAACATCTAGATTTCCTCTTTTCACTGCTCCTTAATCACATCTATCACCTGCAGTGGACAGGAAGAACAACAAGAATAAGATGTTCAGATCTTTCATGTAGAATCAGTTCAGATGGCTCAGAGAAAAGAAAAAGTGCACTTTCAGGTTTGAATGCTGACATAATTGGAAATATATCAGATTCTGAAGGGGATATCTTCTTAAATGCGAAACATTGGTGCAACATTTTTTTCTTTTATTCCTGGCAAGATGTCAAGAAACATAACTTTGTTTTCAACACCAAAATGAGCGCCTTTACGTTTTGGAACATTTGTTAGATGTCAGCATTCAAATAAAGATGAATTTTCATATGCTTACAAATCAGAAAAATAAAGGATTGAGAAATAAAACAAAATTAATGATCCAGAAACTTGGTACAACCTACAAAAACAAATTGAATTTCACCACTAAATTCATCTATGGAAAGCTGGCACCTGACTGAAAATTTAAAACTTTTTAAAACTTTTTAGAGCTTCTGAAGATCAATTCCAGTGCTGGTTCCAAAATTCTTCAATAGTTACTGGTTTCCCTCACACTTGGGATCCTTCCCCCATTGTTCATTTGAATGACAGAGAATGTATATGTAGAGCCGTGAGCATCTATCTTTCTTCTTAGGCGAGCCCTAATCTGGACCAGGTGTGACAGATAGGTGATATCAGTTCAAACCAGACCCATCGGCAATGGATACAACGCGGTCACACAAAACCATATTGACTCGTCACAAAGAGATGCTCTTACGTTTGGAGAGGGCACGCAAAGGTATGGAGATGATGCAAATAACGTCTTTTTATCCTTCTTGAAAATGAAGACATAAGATGTGAGTGGGTATCTAGTGTTGATAAAACAGCTTTGAAGTTTGAAGTTGGAGAGTTGAGATAATTATCTCACTTATTCCACTTCATGATAATCCCTTTGCCAAATTGACAATACCCATGTCTTCCAGTTAGGTCTAAACCCTTCTTAATTTTTGTGTCCGGTCAAACTCTTTCTCAAAGAAAAAGGGAAAAAAAATATTGTAAAATAGATGTGCATCCTGTACAACTCTGTAGTAAAGATACTTATTATATCAATTTTCTCTTATCTGCCTTATATTCTGATAATGTAAATCCTAATTAATTATGAGTCAATACTGTCAATGGTGAAAAGACAAAGATAAAAGGGAGTATAATTGGAAAAATGTTACAAAGTTATGAAATAATATCTAATCGGTTAATAGTTTACTTTTAATCAATAGTGGATGTAGGCCTACAGTGTAACTAGGACAGGAGGGTTGGATCAGAAGAATTATCAAATCAAATCCACTGAGCACACAAACGTCTGAGAATGGTGAAAAACATCTTCACTTTGTTGTGTTGCCATCGGTGACAGGGACAGAGTGCAATGGAGGATTTATCACTGTCAGTTGATAAAACAAATGTAATTTATTCATTTCAGACAGTCTCTACAAACCTCACATGTTTTCTTAGGTTTGAGTCATGGGTTTTCTAAGGCCTGGGACTGTTTTTCTAGGAGGAGGAGGGAATATAAGATGAGGACAAGTAAATATGTGGTCATGGCATTGATGTCTACGTTCATGACGAATGGGGATGTGGAGGGTGGCATATCAACAATAGAATAATATATTTAAATTCTTCCATGTATTGTCAAAACTGTCTATAGTGGCCACCCAAGGGATACAGAAAAAATGGCCACTGTAGACAGGGGACTTCTATAGACAGGTTCTATGAAACACATTTTCATTTGGAGGAAACCAATTGAGGTGGCCACTTTAGTCAGTTGGTCACTATTGACAGGTGGCTGCTATCAGGTTTGAATGTATATATACACCAACATAAAGACCTCAACCCACATAACCAAATCAGTTCCTACTTCTCTGAAAATTGTACTTATTCTAAAGGCACCACAAAGACATTATTCATTTGATAGGGTACATGCATTTGAAAAGATATAGTATCAAAACTCACAACTCCGTCATATGAATGATTGACCACATATCGTGAGGCAAGCACACAATAATGCCCTAAATCCAAGAAATGTGTATGCCACAATCCTAAAACTTATTCAATATTACCACAATGATAACAATGCAATTTGATGTTTATCAAGCTCAGAGTGCAAAATATTTTAAACAACTTCCAAACAAATACACAAGCAATTAAATAAAGGACAATGGATGTAACCGTCCTTGTTGAGATCACTAAATCCTGCAATAATCTCAATTGTGTTTTAAACGCAAATAGATCCTATGAAATATTTCATTCTTGGTCTGTCAATCTGAATGATATAAACAACATGATGCTATACAATTTCAAGAAACTCTTGATTGATCAAGCAAACACCAATGAATTCCGAGACAAAAACAGTTCTTGTAAATCATTGGACCATTAATACTGGTGTCAACATGAGATAAAGTGCCATTTATTTACAGCAAATATTGCATTATAATATTCATTTTTTTTTAACGATAGAAAATTTTCCAAATTGCCACCTTGATGCAGACCTCTGAAGTAAACAGTGCCCATGTGAGGTCACTGTGATGTTCTGATACCCATCTGATATTACTAAAATTGCAGCAAAATTGCTGGAAGTTAGGTCTTGAAAATCTCATCAACTTGACAACTCTCACGACTGTATCTAAGTAGAAATAAGCCTGATAAATGGCACCAATCAAGAGCTCAGTCTAGCATCGGACTTTCAAAGTAACCAAAATATGAATCACACATCCAGTAAGTTCAACGGTAGCTAAAAGACATTCAATCAGGCTTCCAGTCGCCCATCTCATTTCACCTGCAAAGTGTCGGTGCATCAAAAGCACTAAGTAATCCTTACCATGAATGAGGGTGAAAATAATATGAATAAATGAAAGCCTTTTATCTTGCTTTTCAGAGGCAAACTATATCGGAGTAGAACTGAAATGTGATACGCAGCTAGACAATAGTTAGAGTAGCAATAGTTAATGGTTTTGGGAGCTCAAGATATTACCATATCAGGTATAACACCAACCACTTCACAATCTCTATAATGTCAGATTTCTTGATAATCTATGGTCTGTGGTGTGTCTCGTGACTTTAAGCTTGCTGGGGCAAGATGAGGAACAACTCAAAGATCCTTCACTATTGAGGTTGTAGACCAAAATTGCAAAAATCTACCCTTAGTCGTGGTTCCTAATCTCTAAAGCATTCTCTGTTTTTTTTTTATCAAAGACCTAAGCATAGCCTTAGGATGATGATTTATGAATTCAACAAAGAAAGTCATACATTCTAATCATGATATCAGCACGTTTAATGCTTTAGGTCTACAACGTATTGTCTCTCTTCTTTCACTTGATGGATATCTGTCCACCAATAACATCACAAAAGAAATCTCAAGGTATCACAAGCAATCATTACAATTGAAAAAATGAAAATTTATGAAAATAGATAAGAAAATTTGAACTCCAATAGAATTTGTGTGTAAAGAATAATACACATTTGTGCAAGAAGCCAGTACAAAGAGGCCTATTTACAGTTATTCCTGTACACTATGTTTGCCAGCAAATCTTTGACTCAGTTATAAACATAACCATTTATTTATAAAAGTTTATCCTCAACATTGAAAGGATGCAAGGTCAAATTGATGAAAATACACTTTTCTACCCTTTGTTGCACATTTTCCTTCTACTGTAATGTGACATTTCCTTCTATAATGCCTGATTCAAGAATATCATTCTCTAAACAAGGATATACTGAAAGGATATCAAGGTATTAAACAAACATGAATATCCATAAAATGCATGTTTGTTATTTCAGGTTACATCATTTTATAGCGCTTCAAAATGGTCTCATGTTGAGAAATGAACAACAATGAAAAGAGTAGAAATGACCTTCAAATAACTTTAAAATTTTGAAGCACTTTTATCATTATTTATAGGTCTTCTGATTAACATGTTAGATAACACAGAATATCATTCTCAACTTTACAGTAATCAAGGTACTAAAACACCAGCCAAAACAACTTTATGGTCTACAGAGCCTACATAACTTTGCCAAGTAAATGTTCTTAACTTTAAAGATGAAACGTTGCTAAAGAAGAAATTATTGTTTAAAGTTTGTATCTGAATACTAAGCTATTTAATACCACACTTTACACAGCTTGTGTAATGAGATATCTAAGAAGCCAATCAATTGTTATGTTTCGGTATATATTCTTTCCTTCAAATCTGAGAATCAGCATCAACAAAACAGAGATGACCTCATGATAAGGACATCCTTCAAGACTTTCATGCACACTGCACACTGGATTCACAATCCGTTGTATCATTATTTCACACCCAGATTGACCTTACTAAAACTAACAAAGTCCTTGTACAAACTTCCTCCATCCCCATTGACACTATCAATATTTCATGAAAACAGAGAACTACTATATCTTTTTGGTCTCAATGACACCTACTTTACAATTAAAATAAAAATGCATTTTAAACAAAACACTAAATACTGAAACAAAACCTGTTCTGTGTTATAGTTCAAATATTAAAATTGAAACTGGCATGACTGGAAAAGATTGATAGTAAATTGACCTCGAACTAATTTATTTTGCACGACCATCATACATTAACATCTCTTGTGCATCTTACACAGACCATGTAAAATCTTGATCCCTCTATTGAAATTTAATTTTAAATTCTTTCTTTCATGCAAACATTTCAAGGGAAAATGAGGATCAACACTCTAAAAGTTGAGGTTGCTGAATGAAAATCGTACAAAATTAGTAGTTTACAACCTTGTATAACTCTTGATTAAAACAAGCAATCTTTCTAGAATGAGACATGAGTAGATAGCTTAAAACAAATTTGTAAAATTCAACATTATTAGCAAAACAATTACAAACATCAGGATTTTATTAATATCTCCCAAATTTCACAATTAGTAGCTGAAAACAAAGCCATACTAAGATGAAATCAGAAATATTTTTTGCTGATCTGGTCAAAGAACTTTGAGTAAATTGTAAAGACAATCTTCTTGTCCACATAACCTGTTTGGCCTTTATACCAGAAATTCAATATCCATGGTCATCCGGAAGTGACTTTGACATATTCATCACGCAAGATGGATTTTAGGGACTCTAGGACCCCTGGGGCATTCACATTGAATGTTTATTGATTTGATACATTCATAATGTAACCTGAAGTGCATTGTCATTGATGTTCTTGTCCTCCTATTTTCTTTATATCATTATTAAGATGAAAACTAATATCATTGAAGCTGATGAATATGCATTTGTTCTTCAGGGACTTCTTTATAAATGGACCTTCAACAATCATCTTGCCTCCAATGCTTGAGAGTAATTTTGTTGGATGCGATCATGATGACAAAAACAGAATGAAGAGGAAATGTTGGAGACAGGACCAGCAGACCTCTTGTCCCTGGTAATTTTCCCCGAAGTCTGACAAAATTGGGACAGAGTCCAGAGAATCCAGTCCATTGACTCCCAATACCCTCATCCTTATTTGTCTCTTTTACGTCTCAGATACTGCGCTTGTTCTCCTCTTTCAGGAATACATGAGGATGTTTCAAGAAAACATCATGATCAGAGGATACCAAGGATCACTTCTATAAGTTTATTAGGGATTTAACAGATTGTTAGACGCAGTTTCCTACAGATTTTTTGTCATATCAACCTTTTAAACCATGAACATATTAAAAATCACTTTATTCTGACATATCTAACCTGTGCGAATTTAGCAATCAAATATTCTTTTATTACCAACTTCAACCGTCTTCCATTTTTCCACTAAGCCATTTCGTGTAATTAGATAAACTTGAAAAAAGTTTCACTGTCATTCAACCTCCAATAAAATTTTCTTATACTTCTATCTTCAGGTTGTGACAGATCACTACAAAAACCTACAAGATGTCACATAAAGCAGTCAAGTTTTATCCCACAGACGTGACTAAATGTGGTTCACAAGCCAGAAATTTTAATTGCTCGGCATGATTTCACATTCTATAAACAGATTGATAAGCCTATGGCATAAATCATAATACAATCAATGGCCTTCTCAGTGAATGAATTCACCTCAAATATTAGAATCATGCATTAAAAATGGTAAACAAATTCAATTCTACTGTCGTAAAAGTGCTATCTCCTATAGCCAAACATCACTCATCTCAAAATCACTCAAATGAATTCATAAAAATGAATCAACACTTTTAACCATTCACCGCATCCATTTGAAGAAATCAAATAGTTACAAGGGTATCGCAGACTTCATAGCATTAATTGAAATAATATTTATTTGATAAGTATTTCAATAGATTAAAAATATATTGAGGTCAAAAGCCAGATCTCAAGTGACCCAATTAAACAGCACAAATGTCCTTAATCTATAATGGCGACATTCCTTTGTATTTAGAAATCAAGGTTTTGGTCTTACCTAAAGAGTGTGACAATGGAACATTTAATCCTACAAGGCCTTTCAGTAGTGTAATCTATTCCACAAGTATGATGAAGAAAACACAAAAGTTCATCACCTATTCAATAATGATCAGCAGTTGATTGCTTGGCAATGGAATAAAAATTCTGATTCTCCTCAGGAAATTAAAATCGCATAAACTTGATCGTAATAAATATCATCAGCTCATTTTGTTCATAAGTCCAATTTTCTGAATAAATCCAAAGCGACCTCTGTATCACATCTATTCAAATCGTGGCAAAAGTAAGCTCATAGTTTACGAGCTGAGCCGGATGAGAGCGAGAGAGAACATCCTAGTGCAGGGAGTAACAATCCCAGAGTGATTGAATTAATCTTGTGTTTACTAGCCAAGGTGATACTGCTCTAGCGTGACAGAGAGAGAGAAGGAGAGAGGGACGGAGCGGACACACAGCGCAAAGCACAAGCTGATGTTGTCTGGACCATAAATAGATGCATACAGTGATTTTCAGGGGGGCCCTTTTTTCTAGTTTGGTTGATTTTTTAGTTTTCTAGTTCACAGTTACCCATATCATTCCCAATCCTGATATAGATTAAACTAGGCTCCCTACATAGTTACTAAGAACCATAAGACATATTCAGAAGACGTTTGGTTTGTTAAAAATAACTGAAAGAAATGGAGTGAATAAATTAATTAAATGGAATTGAATTGAAAGACGGGCAAAGGTAAGAGGGTCAGACATCAACATTTTGCACTGCAATATAAGTGTGTGCAAGTGTTCACTAAAAAAAGAAGTGGGGATGCCATGCCCCCCCCTCCCCCTTCATTCAAAGGTGTTCCAAAGTCTATGATTACTGGAATCATGAAGCTTCTAGCATAAATTTTATTGCAGTGGGAAAAATGTAATATCTGAATATGAACACTTTTGTTAACTTGGACAGACAAGTAATTTCTCACCCACCTGTGAATTCATTGGGGTCAAAGGGATATTCTAACCCCATTAATGAAATCCTGTCCATACCCATGTGATTGATTTTATTAATGATTTAGGAAGGAACATGATATGATACATTTAATAATCATATCACCATGCAACAACCACCCTGCCTAGAGGTCTGATAAACGTAAAGGAAAATTACCAAATGCTACATGCCCAGTTTTGCACACACTTTCTGGTGTAAACATCTTCACACAACTCTGCATGGTTGGTTAAGCATATTAATGCCAACAGCCAATCAGAGACTACCTCTGCTCTGGTTTGATAAAAGTTTACTGGCTGCTAACCAATCAGAGTGCCACTTTCACTCCACTAAGCAAACAATGTGCTTTCACTCTATAGTAAGAATAGGAAACTCCGGATCGACAGGGAATTGAAATCTCCCTGCTACCCTTGCATACCTGTGGAAAAGGACAATTGCTTAAGGCCCAAACAAATTGACTTTAGAGTTAATTGTTAAAATACTGTCAGCATGGAAGAGGGACAACAACTTTACCGCAGGGCATACTTAGACAACCATCAAAGATTATCCAATCCTAAAATAGCAAATTCTTCCCCATTTAAGAAGCCGAAGCATGTAACCAACAATAGGAATTGAGATGAACCAGTTATTGGATGACCTATGGTAATAGAGATCTTCTCAAACAAATAAGAATTGGATTGGAAATAGCCCTGACCGTAAATATTTGGAAAATATTCGCCAATCGATGTGGTTCCAAAAGTTCAAATCAGTACATGATTAGATGAATTTTCATTAAGTTTTATTGATGTAATTTGCATTTTATTATGATAGACAGGGAAAGGAGGGCACTATCCTCATTCTTCTTAGAGAATATTTCAGAAGAATGTGCAGAGAATCTCCAATAAGTTCAGTCAGTATGATGGAAAACTAATTTTCACAGAAAAGTAAATATGAGAAATAACTTCACACTGAGTTGTAACTTATATACAGCAATTTCAAATTGTAACTATCATGCCAATACGATGGAAATGGGTAATATTGGATATTTTTCAGTTGTTCTAGTTTTCCTGAGACCCATTTAAGCATTGCACTTTAATATCATGAATAACAAAAAAAAACATATCAAAACCAAGAAAACAATTGTGATAAAATTGTGTAATGTGAATTCTGCTGCTTCGAATAAATTAATTGCTCAAAAGATACAAAATACCAATGATGAACATACTTTGAAGGTTTAGATTTTCCACAATAGTTCCATAGATGATGTATAATTGCTTGGTAAACTGAACATCATCAAAGTCCTATATCACCATCGCGCTCCTTGATATTCCTCTATGCCTGGAGGTGCCATACCCCTATGGCACTACAGGACCTCACAGGTAATATATGGGTTAATAGCCAATTTTGACCCAGAAATGACTCACAATCTGCAGCTAAATAAGATTGAGAAAGTCAGTTTGTTTCTGTGTAATGAGACATCTTGTCCTGCCACTTCAAATTACAGCTGGTAATACCATATCTTTTTATAGACTTTTGGTGAAACTTTTTCTTCACAATTTTGACTTGCTTTGTTCTTACCTATTACATTTTTTATCTATTCGCTATTATGTACAAAATAGCCAATGGTATGTTGCTTTAAATGATGTGAATATTGTTGGCCTGTGCCAGAACTTTTCATTCATTTCCTAACAGACGCTTTGGTCACATTAAACTTGATGTAGATACAGGATGTGCTAATTCAAATTTTACACAAAATTAAACCACACTGATACTGACTCACTCTCTATCTCAACTATGTTTTCTCAAATCAGACACCACTTTACAAACAACTCATCCCTCATCTAACTTCTCTCCCAGTTATCATTCACTCTTCAAGCCATTAACATTTTAGAATTGTCAGGTAATCATTTTTCTTTAAATCAATTCAATTTGCCTTTTTCTCTTTATACAATTCATTTCATTACAATCTATTGCAGCATTGCTTATTCAATTACAATTCCTTCTTTAAACATGTTAAACTCTTCCTTTCTATTCTTCTATCTCCAAATTAATTTATTTCATTTATTTCCAAACTATTAAAGCCCAAGTACAGTTTTGGTAAAGATGAAGAAATGTGAATTTTGGGGATGTTTATCATGAAATGTAATTTCTATACACATTTTTAGACCATAGCATATTTTTTACGAACTGATTCTTTTGAAAATTTGAATTTGACCGTTAAATCATATTTAGCGCCCTCTCTTGATTAAAGTATTATTTCGCTCGTTATCAAGCATATTTCCAGATTTGACAATAGGGTGATATAGAGATATACACAACAATTAAATTCTTAAATTTTCATCCAATTCTGAGCATGAGAAGTTGTCCTTTATAAAGAAAGAAAACATTGAAATAGCGTGGTGAAGCACAACGCTATAAGAATTTGCAAATTTTAGGTTATAGCTTTTCCAAAACTCGTTCATTGTTTGCTCGATTTTTTGTGCAATATGTTTATGATACTATATTTCATTTCATTTAGATTTAAAGACAAAATCTGGAGACAAAAATGTTAACTTTTACCAAAACTTTACTTGGGCTTTAATATCTATCCTTACCACACGATCTACTTATATTCAACCTACTATTTGACAACAAATAATAGCACTAATTCTAGATAATGGTCACATTATCAACAAATAGTACTGTCAAGAATGGATACTATTTTTAAAAACAACATGTAAATCAAGAAATGCTGCAATAAATCATTATGTGAATGTAAAAAATACCATAAATCTAACTTGTCAAGATATTAAGAACATTATTTCAATCACACCTTAGGACGAATCTTGGAGAAATCCCACAAAAGTAGATAAATAGCAGCCAGAAATAAATTTAGGAGGCTATGATGGAGACATAAAAATATTAATGAGTGACCATCTCGCTCCTTCTGCCAGTCAACATAGGGTAGGACAAAGACAAGTAAACCATACTTTGAGGTTTCATGAAATCTGTTTCTCAATGTCTTGGTCCCTTGCCAATTGAAGTCATCAAGATCTTTATTTAATCGTATCTCTTCCTCTCTTATAATCTTGTAGTCTCACATACGTGATAAACACTGAATCCTATTCAACACAACAAGGGGAAGATCAATTACCAGATATTAAAGGTGGGCTATTGGCGTAAGTTAATTTAATGACTTCAAATTATAAGGAAACGTTATTGAGGAGGGCAGCCAAACATAACTACTGGATTAGATTGCATATAAATGAGAGGGAAATTCCACAGATTATCAGAGAAATGAGCTTATTAGAAGCTGATACAAATTGTATTGAGTGGAGCTGAAACATTATTGGGTTCTTCATTGTGTTGTGGGATGATGTTCTTGTAAGTTTTCAAACGTTTATATGGTCTAGACAAAAATCCCCATCACAAGATAGATTTGATGATTTATCTTCTTCAATCCTTTTCCTTCAGAAATTAAGAAAAATCTTGTAGCATAATAGAAGTGACTAAAATACATCACATTTTAGTTTCAAATGGGATCTTGGGGATCAAATGAATTCATGGAAAGAAGCTTGTTCGGGCCACATGTCATCAAATATCCAATAGTGGCTTTTGATTACCTATATTCTAGGCAATGTATTAAGGTTTTTCCTTAGTTATAGCAGTGTAACCTTTAATCATTATAAGAAAAGTTCACTGAACCTACAAAGAAGATGTCCAAGATCTATCAAAAAGGATAACAATACCCTAGCGTGCGGTTTATGAAATTAAAATGAATCCTGATGTACTAATTACACAATGGTCTATTGAAATAACAATGTTATTTGTTTTTTCTTGGAATCTGTTGGAAATATTGATGCTTAACCCAGTTACAGCTGCTAATTTGATCACTTATGATTATTTGATTTAAGACGATGCTAAGGCTAATTTAAGTCAATGTCAAGGAACAAAAGAATAACATATTCTAGACTACAATAATAATGGGCTTCTTTCCCTGTCTGAACTTAATTGTCATAGACATGCTGAAATAACTCCAGATTTTTTAGCAAGCACAATCTATCATAAAAATACATTGTAGTTTATTGCATTACATCAATATCTATTAAGCTTTTTTCAGATGGATAGTTGTGCACAGGTGAATGAAAATATGGGGCTATTAATGTCCATGTTTAATTAATGACTTATCATGAATTCAATACATTGTCTGCTAACCCTTAATTTGATTTGTTATTCAAGATCTAAATTTGTGACTAATTAGAGATTCTACAATGTTCTCTATACTTAACAGAAATGGTTCTGTATTTCAAGGTACATTTGCTTTGAATTTGGTTCAACTTGATTAAATTCATTTGTCTATTGCAAAGGACATGACAGGATAACCTAAGAAAACCGTCAATACTTATTTCTAATTCGGTTAAAGTTAAAGAAAATCAACCCGATATCAAACAATAGGAAAGGGTTAGGAAATTTACAAGTAAAAAAATGTGTAGGCTCAGCTCATTTAAAAATTCACCATTTTAGATAGAAATAGTAGCTTGTAAGACACATCAATGACAAAGGATTTCTTTTTGCTTGTCATGTATATTTTAATAACATCTTTTATAGGGAGGAGGGCGGGCTGAGGAACACATGCTACAATGACAACTGTTGGCAGTCATATCCTACATAAACCACAATGGGTACTTGAATCTTGAACAAAACAACTTACCGCGCTCTAACCCTCACCTTAAACCCATTACTCCTAACCAAAAATGTAGCAAACCAATCTGAGGAGTGACTGTCGGATGTTACCTCATCAAAGAACTTAACCTTTTGGTTTATGGCCAACCAATCCATTCATCATTCCATCTCTACTATTTACCAGAATTTTTTAAAACAATGGTGATCTTACCACAGCAACATGCCATGTGCAGATAAACCTCTACAGAAGCTTCAGCAAGTAGAGCTTGATCATTTTGCTGACCCCGAACCATGGGCTTTCTAAGAATTGTTTCATGTTTTATTTATTTTCTTTCTTTTATTAGTAAATTATTATCCCATCATTTCATATTTTCATATATTGTTTGTTACATAAATATCAAGATAATTGATCTCAAACATTTTCAGACAATGTGGCACTGTAAAATATTGCCTGTGTAATACAGCTTTACTTGTTAATGGTATCATCATTTTTTAATTTACAAATAAATCAATAAAAACAAATGCATATCAAAAGAGATTATACATCATCAGAATAAAAAAACTTGAGCTCAAACTCAAAGGTAAATTCAAGAATATTAAACCATTAAGGGCTTCCACGTTGATCTTGACATGGTGATCAGGGTTCGTCAAGGATTATCAGCATTGGATCAATCACCGATCAGTGGCTCCCCTTGGCTTTCAGTTGGCAACTAGTAGGAAATCGGTCACGAACTCAACATTACATTAAATGATCTGGAAGTTTAATGAGCGACTTACTCATCACATGAAATTAATACTCTGACAAATACAAATTATTTGACTTCAATAATTCCATGACATGACAGGTATGCAGATGTCTAAATTAGCAATGAAATCTACTTTATCAATGTGAACTTTAAAAAGTATGGCTAAATAAAATCTAGAACACAAAAATAGAATTAGATAAAATTTTAAATATTCTCAGTAATGTACATTCATCTTCTTATATTTCAAATGAATAAGATAACCCGGGAAAAAGAATAATCTAAACCCGTTCTGAATTGTTTTCTATAATTCTGTGCTATGTGAAATGGCAAACATTATGGTGTTGTATTAGTAAATTTCACAAATTAATAACAAAAAATGAAACAAAACACAATCACAATTCATCATGGTTAGAAATAATAGTTGTCATATGAACGAGCATCTTACAATGTCGTGAATGGTCTGACAATCATTTGCATGATGCATTTATTGAGACTGTGGTATAGGATTAAAGTATCTTGGCACTTGTAGATTCTTTTTAAAGAAAAGTCTTTGCATCTGCTATTCCCTTTAATATTTTTGGCAAAGAAGCCATATCATGACTTGGCTACTTAAGAGCGCACCTACCACAGGTAAGAGCATGACATGTTACCAGGAAATGCTCTGTTAATTGAACTGACTTACTAATAGAGATGTCTGCACTTATAAGGTGGAGTAGATCAATCCCAACAAAAAGACCCCAAAACTTGGTGGTTAAAATAAACCAATGTTTGTTGGCTTCGGATGGAAGGGTTGTGGAGCTGCAACTACAGTTGCTTTGGGGTTAGCAAATTTATTCAAAGTGAAAAATTAGAAATTCCAGAGCATTTGCTCATTTTGGAAGAATTAAGGACAAGGTTTCAGACAGCAGCTGTAATTTTGATTGCGTCATGCTCTGTTCATTGAAACCCTACATCTCCTGCAAGATGCAGATCAGGAAAATGTATATTTTACTATCGTAAATCCTGATTGTCTAACATTGTATATTTAGAAGTGTCCCAAGCTTCCTGTCTTAAACAAAGATTGTAACAGTGTTGACAGAATCCTAACAGTGTTGACAGTATCACTTGCCTATATAGACAAACAATTTTATGCAAAATAGAGACAGACCAGAAGCTTAGTTTTAAAAAGAACAGGGTGGAACAATAAGGTCTGTTGATGAAGAACATCTGAACATCTAAACAAGTTTTGCTTTTGTCTAAATCATCATCATCATCATCATCATCATCATAATCATCATCATCATCACCATCTATCATTGTCACTTTTCCTGCCAAATGTGGAGTCTTTTTTTTAACAGTTATCAATGGAACCAAACACTCTGTCATTGATTCTCATAGACCTATTCAATTCTTCATCTTACACCAGCAGATAGAATCCACATTTCCAGCACAAAATATGAATGCTTGATAACCAGTAATTGATACCAGTTTGCAGACAATTTAAAGGTGTACCAATTGGCAATACAAAAGCTGCATTCCCTCACTGAATGCATACAAATTATATTTAATATTTTTAAAAACTGTAACAATTCTTAAATACACAGATTTAAACTTAGAATAACACAACTGGGAAAAATGTATTCTACATGTACGACCTCGGATCCCCCCTTAAAACTCCTTTTCAGCTTAAAAAATATATTAAAAAGATTTATCATAAAAAAGTCAAAATTATGATACCGATGTTCAAGTATATCATAAGCTTGAATTCTTTCTTATATTTGTTATTTTTATGTTCTGATTATAATAAACCTGGATAAAAATTTGGTAAATAAAATTGTGAAAAATATGAATCTCTATCAATCAACTGAAAAACAGTTCCAGGAATCAAATGTCTAACGGACAATTCCCTGGTTCCGCTTAGTAATTTATATTACCTTTATTATGGTTTACGTGAATTCATTTCATCCCAGCAAATATTATTCCACTCACCGCTTGCCCATTGCCTGAGGGTCTAAAAGTCAATTTGAATTGTCGTCTAATAATCGTTTTAGAAATCAAGTTGGGTAGAATTAATCTAATTTCAGAGTATTACAATGAGTGATATGTGCACCCTTCAGAATTGAAAAGGTTTTGGACATCATTATTAATTGCAAGATTATTCCCATAGAGTTCAATAATCTACAGTGCATTAACATAGGCCTCTAAACATAAACTTGCTAGGGACCTTGTTGAAAGGAGAATAGATAGCTTTTAACTTAATATTGATTCTTGAACTTAAAAATATGCAAGTTGAATGATATATAAAATTGAATAAATAGGCTTTGATATCAAATTGAAAATTGTAAGTTCTTTTGTGTCTGTTTTTCTATAGTGGAGACTATATGTTTGACAGCATACATGTAAGGAACTCATAATTTACTATTAGGCAAACTGGAATAAATTAGCAAATTATCTTTGTAAATTCTAAGTACTTGTATTGGAATGAGCAAGACGATATAGAATGAATCATTGTAGTCTCAATAAATGCAAATGACATTCATCTAAATATCCCACATTACACCATCAATGGTAAATACCANAAATTGAAAATTGTAAGTTCTTTTGTGTCTGTTTTTCTATAGTGGAGACTATATGTTTGACAGCATACATGTAAGGAACTCATAATTTACTATTAGGCAAACTGGAATAAATTAGCAAATTATCTTTGTAAATTCTAAGTACTTGTATTGGAATGAGCAAGACGATATAGAATGAATCATTGTAGTCTCAATAAATGCAATGACATTCATCTAGATATCCCACATCACGCCATCAATGGTAAATACCACTCAATAATTGTCCCTAATGCATATAGCTCTCCAAATCTGAACACGTGCAGTGCCTTAATTATTTTGCCTCTCAATCTTAGAAAATAGACTTACTGGACACATAACAGCCTTCCCTGTCTTGATTTTGGGTTTAATTACTTCATATTTTGTGGTAGGGGTGTATATTTCAGCTCACAACATATAAGTCTTCCGTTTGCAACAGAGACATTCATCAATTCAAATTTCCTTGTATATAATAGCAGTGATTTAACACTTTGTCTCTTATACCCTCCCTCCATTTAACACCACAAAAAAAACGCCCTCTACTTTATCCCTAAATCATTCAAAAAGGCCCGTAGGTAAGAGGTCTATCATGCAGATACTTGTTCTACACATCGACCACAGTGTCTGCTAAATTGGATTATTAAATAAGGGTAAAGTATATATTTAACTTTGTTTGGAATCTTCAAAACATAGCATCGTTGGACATTCTGTCAGTTAATAATTAATACTTAGACAAATCATCGGTATTTCTAGGTGCTGATGGGTTAAGAAGGTTTGTGACAATGTTTGTGTAAGTTGAGCATGATATACATGTAGGCATTGCCATATCACTTGAAAGTGGTTATCAAGTGATAAGGGGAGAATTCTAAATCATGTTAGGTATTGAATTTGCTCTTATAAATCCTTCATCCCCAATGTACCTCCTAGTGCAAGAAAAAACATTACAGTTCTAGATATCTTAATTACATGAACCATGGAGGCGAAAACAGAACGTTAGCCTACCAGGACATTACATGTTCAACCTCTTCATGACTTTTTCATGGCTTTAAACAGAAGCAGACATCCTTCAGAAGGAAACCACAGAAAATTACATCTCAGATTTGGCACACCTTAATAACCTTAGATTACATCACCTTTTACCAGGGTATAGTGCTGCCATGAGAGTGATTGCCTCTTTTTGATAGGCTGACTCACGTTTCTGCCTTTCACCTCACCCAAATTGCCGGCTCCCGGTTGGAAAGTGAACCCTAGAATTTACGGTTGGATAGCACGTGCCGGAATGAAATCCAAAGAGACATTTAATAAGAATAAATCTCTCTCTAGAGACAATCAATGTTCTTTCCAGCATCCTTAAAGTTGACACCAGAACTCTAGATGATATGAACCAACATCATGTGCGGGATCGGAAGGTCATGCATTTGTCAGATAATCTTTCAAAGAAAAAAATATGATCACTATGATATTTTCATAAATTTTGAGTGAGTGAGAAATAAATGCAACTCTGCATATAGATTGATAACTTGAAACCAAACAAATATAATACTGGTAGTCAATATCAGAGATATGGGTGAGTGAATAACATAAATAACTTTGATTCAATCATTATTCACCTCACAGAAGTTCAACCCATAGGCGAGCAGATTCGATGGAGATTCATCATTTGGTTCAGCTGTTTAGGTGATTCAATAATTTCTATACTATTGCATATATTCCATAAAGATTGCAGATCTGTGTATCAGTAAAAATTTGTATTACTGAATTGATTCATTTGATGTTGAAAGAACACTTCTTGGTGCGTTGTTCTGTCCCTCAAATTCCAAAAGTGGACTCAATATGTGAAAATTCAAATTACTTATATTTTGGTGACTCCCAATACCACCAGCTGATCTAACATTAACAAGTCCATAATGATAATGATAAAAATAAATGCGATCTACAGAACACAGATATCCGATGTGCAGAAGGATCAAGAGGCTTTTGGATACTATTACCCCAACTTTAGGTCTTATCATCCCAGCACTAAAGCATTTCAACAATTTCTTGCCAAGTAATCTTTCATCTCACCTGAGTTGAGTGCAGCACAATGTGGATGAATTTCATGTTAGAGTAAATTAACACCATGATGGGGCTTTGAACCATGACCCACTGGTAGAAAAGCGTGAGTAAAAACGATAGTACTACAACACTTCTACAAAAAATATTTGGAAATGAACCAGATTTACATTTATGGTAATAAGGCTAGAGATTACTTTGTAAATCTTTGTCACAATGACCTGAGCAACCACTTTAAGTTCCCTTTGAAGTTACTTGTGTGTACATGTACGTGACAAAAGATGGGTAGCGGTGAGGCAATGGTTGTTACATCACAATCAGGAAGAAAAAAAAGAAAAACACAAACACTTAAGATTGGGGTTCAAACTGATTGATCTTGCACAAATATTAAGATACAACAATAAGAATGAGTTACAGGTATCCTGATTTTCTTCCTTCAAGTCAGGTCAGATGACGTGACCTATTTCTGCTTCAATTTCCTACCAACTTTATATCCATTCCAACACTTCATCAAAATAAAATGCCATAGAGCCTCAAAAAGTGAACAATGATAAGGAACTATTTTGTGGTGCCCAGAATAGTTGGGTGTCATCTTATCACCAAAATTTGCAAATATCACAAATTCTATTGAATATGAAATTGTTTTCACATCCACTTTCATGTCTTGAAGGAAATGATAATCACCACTTTTCGCCCATTTTTTAATTTCAATATCAATCTCAATATCGTTTTTCAAACTATGTTTTTTATGTGTTTCTATCATAATTAGGAGGCTTTTAACAATGTTAAAATTTGATCTTTAGGCAATCAGTTCATGTTGCAATACATAAAGATGTCACAAAGTTTAGGCTGCAGCATTTAAGTAGTTTCCCCTTTATATATGCTCATAAATGTGGAATAATTTCCCATCAATTTGAAATTTAATCTACAATCTGAGCATTTGTGTTTACGAGGGGAAAATAATGAACCCAAGTTTTTAATGTATAATTTAATGGTAATATCTGATATTCTTGGAAGCAAATTTAAACATTATTCATGATTATTGAGTCAAGCACAACAGCTGGATATTATCAAAATGAAACTAACAAGTGGTACTGACGATTATCTAAGCTCATCTCTAGCTTTCTGAGAATATTTTCATCTCAAAATCACAAACATTTCTAACCAAAAGAAAACCTCTTCATCCCATCTGACAAAGATTTTAAAACATGAAGAGATATTCATCCTCCAACTCTCTGCAAGATGATAGAATGTAGAATGACAACAAATAGAACGTGATCTCCAGGCATTAGATGACACAATACAAATAGACAGAATAATCTGACATGCCTCCATCCAAAATGTATGATGGTATGTCACTTTCTAAAAGTTCAAATTTTCCGAGATCCAATAATCAGAGACGAGATGAACATTTTTTAAGGAATGATATTACATTAAACAATGAATAAAGATGATGATCTATAAACATATACCTCTCAAAATATCAACTCTAATCATAGTGGGTACTCATTCAAACTATTAATCCATTNTAACTCTAATCATAGTGGGTACTCATTCAAACTATTAATCCATTTAAATATACACCCTCACTATCATAATAATCATCATCATTTATTTCAGTATGCATATATATCTTCTCTTATGTATGAAGGCAGGTCACCAACTCAATACAACACATTCTCTTTCCACTCCATTCTGCCCACTCCTGATCATCCTCATTCAAACCAACCTCATCACTTTCTTTCTTCACCATTACAAACACTAAAATACTTAGTACTCATCTCATACCAGCTGCCCCTTTTTTCACTTTCGCCTAAATTCTTCTTGATTCTTGGTCTAATTTAGTTTAGTTTTAGTTTAGTTTATTTATTTTCTTCTGCATACAACATAATTTCGTAGTATAGTAAAAATAACATGATTCAAGAATATCATTTTGACAAAAGGTCACAAAAATGAGCATAAACATAAAATAAAATACATTAAACTCTGATGACAATTTGTCAACAATACACTGTATAACATGTAAATCATAGAAGAAGGATTATCTTGTAAGCAAATTGCTTGAAAAAAAGGCAACCCTGAGAAAAACTAATATTATTGATCAGTATAATTTTTCGATGCGCAGAATTAATATCACATTTTTGTGTTGAAGAGTACTAAATGTTAGAACTTATCCCCAATCAATTAAGCACAAAGATTGGTCATGATATGCGCATTTTTAGTTAATTCAATAATAATTCTTTTATTCGAGACCTCGAATTAATGCACCGTGCATTCAAAATTCAAAACGGCCAGTGAATGTCCGTTGACCCAAGCGCGAGATTCTCTCGTGGTGCGTATTCCGCATATATGCTCTGTGTATGCGGCAGTGTATTGAAGTTCACGCTAAACATGCACTAACAGGGCTGTGTGGTGTGTGTGTGTGAGTGGCATTAAGGTAATATGCGCTAGCCGTATCACAATACCGTTGGCATGAGAAAGATGACAGCCAATGGAATAGAGATTTATTTGAATTAAATATCATAGACTACTAATGACTAAAATATTCAATTGAAGTTATTATTTTGGTATATCCGAGGTACAGGGCAAGTTGTAAGCATAATTGTAATAAAGTATGCAAATGTAGTTTTTAACATTTTAGCCATTCTGCTTGGAATGATACTAAAACCGATCAAAACATTTGTGCATCAACACCTACGCAGTGACCACAATTCATCATTTCGCATCACAAATGATCTTGTAAACTTCACCCAGGTTATCACTGACTTACTAGGAATCCAAATTGGTTTTCCAGATCTAAAAACTCTTTGCCATGCTTTAAAAAACTTCTGTCCACCCCCAGTACGAGTTTCATCCCTTTGTTATGGACTCGTCTATGACAGGCAGACAGATAAATCTTTGTATCTCATTGCATCAGCTGAAAATAGAGAGAAGCTTGTTTACAAATATTTCCAGCAGATACAGACTGCATGCAAGAATTGGAGGATATAGGAATGTGCGTTTGTGGTGGGGTAAATGTATGGTATCTAAAGCTACTTAATTACATAGGGAAGTAAAACAGAATTTACTGGGTACATCAACAATAAACATATGATGACCAGAAAACACCAATGGGCTTTTCAACTGAAGTACATATGTTAACAGAATGTAGAAATATCAGGTTTTTAAAATAAAAGGACCTTGCAGAAGGGAATATCTGGACATGCACATTCTCATTCAATTCCAATTGTTTTGACAATGTACAAAATCCTGTCTACAGCAACAAACAGTTGATTTTTATGATAATGTACTCCAAACAATAAATTTGTATGTAAATATCATTTCAACAAATACAAAAGACAAAAGTTCATATCAATATTACTGTGTGTATCATTACATATATTTCATATTCAGAGACAGATACTAGAAGTTGTAGGCTTTTGTTGAAATATTAGAATGCCTTACTCTTAGAATTTCTGAATTCTGTTTTTCTCATCTCCTTTATCCATCCTACTCTCTCCATTTCATATTTTTTGAGCTTCAATCCTGATTCCTATCAATCCACCAAACTTCCAGAACAAACATAGCATGTCAGCATTCTAGCTCGAAGGATTAATCTTTGACATTACATTACAAACATGATGAAAGATTTATTCAAAGTGTGAAAGAAATTCAATGTTATCATTAATAACATGAAACCGCCCTGCTGCATAAATCATGAAAGAATGACTTGCATATTGATAAAATCTAACTTTCTGAACAATGAGTCTGAATCTCTAGCATAAACATTTCACACATTCCCTCCCTCTAATTCAATCACAAGCAATTGGCAAATAATTTCTATTCATTTTATCAACCACAGACTGATAAAACCTTCCAATTATTTCCTCCCAATAAAACCACAGTAATATAATAGATTCTTGGCATTAGTCTGGTTTGTTGGATACAAATATGAACAGCAATGATTGGTTAGAACTAGTTTCCCTCACCCATAAACCAAATTGGTGTTTGTCCCAGATTCTAAGAACTATTTAGGTCTGGCTTCAGAAACTAAATGATTCAGCAGATTGTGTACCACATAAAGCCTGTCTAGCAGAGTGAGTACTGCACTTTCAAGAGAATGCTTATCCAACATACGGTAAAAGCGTAAAAAGTAAATTTTCGCTAGGGTTTTAGTTATGCTAATTTTGCGACCATGAATTCTCTCAAATTTCTACTCATAATAATGACTTGTGTACAAGACATGAAAATAACAACCCACCAATAAGTAAATATGTCAGAAATTCGGTTCATTTGCTAAATTTTATGTAAGTTAAAATATTGGATTTTACAGTAGTGAGATTCCTTTAATTTTTATTCAAAATATTTATAATTGAGTGTTTTGAACAAATACAATTACAAATTAAAATTGTGAAGATAAATTGAGCATGGCAACAATTTCATCTTTCCCTCTTTTAAAGTCAGTTAACAATATGAAAAGACAGGGTGAGAACTGATCAGGTGAATTAATCATGTCTAATGCTCTGACATACATGTACATGTATTTTTCCTTAGAAAGCATTTATTTGGAAAGTTGATTTGACCCATGTATAAACTATTGACTGCTCTGAGGTAAAACAAAAAAATACAAAAGATTTTTACATTGCTTAAGAGCATAAAATTAACCAAAAATATCTTTCATCGAAATGATGTGGATTCCTAGTTAAGAAGTTAGAAGCAAATTAACAGGCTTGTTCACAATCAATTGATCATCATCAACTCGTAAATTATTTGGGGGGTTTCTCACATATCCATTAAATCAAACATATCTTTTGAAGCAGTGCAGTGCTCGTAGGCCTGGACTTCAATTTCAATATTTCAAGGGCAAGGATATTTTCAGTCTCCACAGCTTTGAGGTGGGCTCTGTGGCCAGTCAGTAAAGCATCCAAGGCCTGCTTTTTTACGGAATATAGCAAATAAATCTATACTCTGCTGTACTTGCTAGGCTCTTATGCACTCTAGAGACCAAGCCCTAAAACCCCCAAAATTACAGAGGCCCCGTGAGCACAATTTCTTTATTTGCTTCAAGAACTGTATTCTTATCTAAGTATATCGATATGTTTATGGAACAATATGCACTGCATGACATCAAACACCAACATCAAGTATTTTGAATTCTTAGACTCATGCTCTACCAACATATGAACTCAGAGAAACATTCATGTATCACTAAGATGAACAGTCTGAAGTGAACAGAAATAAACAGTCAAGAAAATCATAGAACTAACCTTGCATACTTTGACCAAAATCACAGCCCAGTTCCCTTTAGATAGAAGCTTGACCTGAAAGCAAATTATACTTTGATGAATATTGCTTTTTGAACGGGTTTAGAATGTGTGACAAAAAAAGCTCATCTTGATTACATCATAAAGGAATCTGGGCTTAAGTGTTCTTAATCAGATCATCTCCCACAAATTAGGTATTTATTTACAGTCATTTAGGTTCAAATGAACCAAAGATCTATAAATATACAAAATAACAAAACAAGCAATAACTGTTGGTGAATGAGCACCACCACTTGCAACTTTTAATCAGTCTGGTTTGAATACTTGCTGAGAAAGACCCTTTGAATAATAAAGTTATGAACAAAAAAATTAAAAATATTGATAAGTATTGAAAGAGGTGGCACTTCAGTTTTATTTTTTCGTGAGCTGCAGTAAAAATATTCACATAATACAGTTTTTCATTAACAAATTAGAGAAGGTTTTCAGTTTATTTCATTAAAATTGACATGGAAATGGCTTAGTGATGGTAAAATAAAAATAACCCTGTGCATCGGTTTCATTCGTGATTACACTGCATCTTGGTGCAGAGATATTCCAATCGCCTATCTTGGATAGTAGTAAGGCTAAAAAAAACATTGGGACCTTCGTGCGAGAATCATTTCTCAATGTTAAACACCTCTATTTTTGTGCATGTAAAGCAATTTTTAAATACTTCGGCTCATTTCACATCAATTACTTCATCCAGACCATAACTGATCTATGATTTTAATCATTATATCTTTACATGTGCACAACACCAGCACTGCTGCAAAGTTAACTAGAGAAAACCTTTAATTGTGCTTGTCCTGCTTCTCCATTCTCCAAATAAATGCCTTCTACCGCTAAACAGTTATTGCAGAGAAATCAATTTATTTCAGATTCATGAACTTGCAGTCATTATCAAGTGATCAAAATGACAAATACTCTTTCATCAAGGAGACAGAATATGACTACTTGTGGAATGACTCAGCAAACATTAATGAAAAGCAATATGAATCACTTTACAGTAAGGAGAAACATCTGGTATATCCACAAAGATCTTGGATTACCATGATCAAAATGGATTATGGCCTCCAGTTTCAGAAATAAATTTATTGAAATAGGGAAAACATTTCACAGAATGACCTAATCTTCATAGAGGTCAAATAAAATTATTCTTTTATAGGGTTCTGTCAATCACTGCATTTGTCTATATAGATGCAACACATGAAAATCACATTATAAAAACTATATAAAACTGTACATTACAAAATAATTTCATGAAGCACTCATGAAAAGATGCAAGCAATTGCTAATATTGAGTTTGCAGACATTCAAAATGTAACCCATTAAATTTTCACTCATAATCGTATTGGATATTTTCATATTTAGGTATCATAATTCTTCCCATGGCATGCAAAATTCTGATAGAAAAACGAAGTATAATACATGTACATGTAGCTTTCAAATACCCTTAAAAAGTCTTTAAATAATTTCCAGTTATCATTTACATCTTCTTACAGTTTACTTTATACACACACATTGGAAGAAGGTATGAAGTCTAATTTGTTATGTGACCCGTCACCTGCCTATTTGTATCTCATTTCAATTATATTCAAAAATTCAGAAATATTCAGAAATTGAGGTCAATACAAGGCCAAGAACAAATCCCTAATTTCTGTTCTATCTCCAGTGATTGGTAATGATACAAATTGACTAGCTTAATTTGTCTTGTTTAACTTCCTTTTTCCAAGCCGCAGCCAGGCCGAAGCAATAAAATATTTATCATAAAAGCATTCTCCGATGGTAAGAAGGGTGTAAAACTGACCTCAATATCTCCCTCTCTGGTGGGTTCTTTAAATGCTGATTACATCAGCATGGCATCCAATGGGCTGGAGAGGAGAAGGAAAGGAGTCTTTGATTATTGTTATAAATAAAGAACGGTTAATGGTTCAATCTGTTGTAGGGAAGTGAAGTAAGATCTGTAGCTTAAATACTAGAAGACTTTGTCTTACATTCTGTTTTGAAATAATACATTTCAATATCAAAACTTTTTTTTTATAATTTCCAAAATCACATTGAAAAGACTTTGGCACCACATAATGGTGGCTGGAGCATGAAGATATACATATAAGCATCATTAAAACTAGGAATAGGAAGTCATAATTGCAAATTTAAAAAGAAATAATTATATGCATCTCACATAATGTTTAATAAAAATAAATATATTGATGTAAGAATTACAGTTGATTATTTTTGTACAAAATATACAATCATAATCCCAGGTCAACACTGATATTCCCAGGGTATAAACTTGAGAAACTAACCTTAATTTAATCTTGTTTGTTGAGTTCTTGAAGCAAGTCACTTCCAGATAGGATGCCATCAGCCAGAGAGGAAGACTATTAAAATATAAAGGAAGAATTTATTCATGCTCATAACTCAGAATAATATTTTCCCCCATGATGCAAGGGAAAAGAGCTCAAATGGTTAAGTAAATTTGGGTACAAAAATGTATGAAGGGGAAACTTGCCACTATTATTTGCACACTGTACAGATTAACAACACATAGGAAACATTGTGACAATTGTGTCTTATTTCTAATGCATTTCTATCCTCCAATGGTTTTAACTAGGTGTTATATTTCAAAGTCACTTATCAAATTTTGTCTTAACAGGAGATGTTCAAGAATAACATACACAAACAAAAGCAGATTGTTTGTTGTGTATGTACAGTCTAACCTCATTATAACAAGGTCGTTGGGACCAGAGGAATTACCTCTTTATATTGAAACCTTGTTATATCAGGGTCAAAATACAATAAAATACACAGAGTTGGGACCAGGAAAATTACCTTGTTATAACGAGAGCTCGTTATATCAGTGCTCTTTATAAAGAGGTTTGACTGTACTGTATTTTTGTTTCTATTGCTTTTTAAATGACTGGTTGAAATAGAACATCTAAAAAAAAAATCACATGCATATCCTCAGCATAACTTTTAAAACATCTTGATTTTGATCTATTAACAAGGGGAAAAAGGAGAGACTTATGTGAATTACTTACTTGGTGTTTCTCCAACATCCTTTTAATGCAACTGGATCCATATTGTAAAACAAGAAATCTTCTACATCACTTAACTTTTACAAATTCAGCAAGGACTTCATTATAAAATGCTTTATATGAATGTAAGTTGCACCAAATGACTTTGTGAGTATATGGAATTTTCAAGCATGCAAAGTGATGGTGGTCTTGCTTTGCAAAAGCTAAATGATGCAAAGACTTCTGATTTCAGGGTATGTTGCTGTCATTCCTCACCACCACGGCATTCCAAAAAAGAGTACTAGAAATCATGGGTACAAACACCATAACTCCCGTATATACTTATGAAACCAAAATACCATCTTTGCATTTCTTAAAGCCCAAGTAAAGTTTTGGTAAAATCAAATATTTTGTCTCCATATTTTGTCTTCAAATCTAAATGAAATGAAATATAGTATCATTAATATATTACGCAAAAGATTGTGTGAAAAATGAATGAGTTTTGGTGAAGTTACAATCTAAAATGTGCAAAATATCTCAGTGTCATGTAACCTGGCACTCAATCGGATGAAAATTTCAGAATTTAATTTTTGTGTATACCTTTTTATCATTCTTTTGTCTAATCTCATAAATAATCTTGCTTATGCCTGATAACAAACAAAATATTGCTATTACCAAGCAAATAATCTTGCTTATGCCCGATAACAAACAAAATATTGCTATTACCAAGAAAGGGCGCTAAATATAATTTAACGGTCAAATTCAAATTTTCAAACAGAATCAGTTCATAAAGAAATATGCTTTGGTCTCGAAATGTGTGTAGATACATTGTCATGATAAACATCCCGTAAGATTCACATTTCTTAATTGTTACCAAAACTGTACTTTGGCTTTAAAGAGGGATCCACCCAGGAATTATTGTTTTATCATTGAATGAAGAAAAATGACACAAACAAACAGTGAAAATTTTGGCAAAACTGGATAATCTGTTAAAAAGTTATGAGTTTTGAATTCTCTGAAATTGCGATCCATGCCACAGATGGATGTCCATGTGGTCTGCAACCTTGGCAGAATCTTTCACGTCACGTCATTCACCATTCACTCTCTTTACAATATTTTAGATTTTCTTTTTTTTTCAGATAAGTCAACAAAATGTATGCTTTTTGCTTGAGGCATGTATTTTGGAAAGAATCTTGTTGAATCCTTATTCTAAATAGGTCATTGATCCATTTTCAAAATTCTGCATGCACAAAGTGAATGAGGAGTTGTTCGTAAGTACATCACATATTCTGCCATATTTGCCGACCGCATGAATCCCCATCAGCAACAGGCATCATGATATCATTAAGTACTGAAAATTCATAACTTTTAAACGAATTGTCCAATTCTGCACAAAGGTTCTGTTCATTCGTCTGACTTCCCTTCATTCTATAATCCCAGGGTTTGGTTGCCCTTTAATGACTGTTTTCGTTATAATGTATGCATCGAACAACATATTTATGCAAATACAATATCTCAAATATAAATTTACATAAAGCCCCAGTCATAAAGAAGCCCTAACTTAACACAATTCAACACTACTTTACAGCTAAAATCACTTAGTTGTTATCTGAACAAGTATTCCTGTAGAATCATGTTCAATAGGGACTGCCATGTGACTGGGGCCCCAACAATCAAAATCATGGTGAAGATCATTAGGAATATCATAAATAATACAGTCATATAATTGTTAAACATGATTTTGGCCGATATTGTTTATGTTATCATTGGTTAACATTATTCTAGCGCTTAAAACAAATATGTTGTAAATGGACTGGAAAATCCAAAATAGTAACATGAATGTTCCTTATTCATGTTGCTCCATCTTCTAACCTCTTGGATGTTTCACTGTGCAATTAGAACGAAAGAATGAACTGTAATCTACTTGCATGTAAAGAAAACAAAAACAAAATTTCAGTTTATAGTGGCGACAGAAATAATTCATCAATTTTAATATTTCTCTTTTAAAACATCTCTCAAAGTATTCTGTTTGGTACAACGGCACAGAGCACTTATAATGACAAATGGAGAGATAAATTCTGTAACTCGGGCTGAACTGATTGTATGGTTAATGCCTTACAGGCAATAGCATTTTATCAACTTGATGATTAATCATATTACTGCAATTCATGATCAGTAAAAGTTTGAAACCTAACGATTGGAGGAACAAATATATTGTAAGACAATGCAGACAAATTTTGGGAAAGGAAAATTAATATCTAGGTAGTAAGACAAGTGATTTATTTTTAAATAACCAAAGTTCAATAGATGCTACTTAACAGCTGACCATTTGTGTTTAAATTTCCTTCAATCTCACCAAAATGACTGATTTATCTTGTTTTTGCGCATCAAACATTTTGAAACAATGAATCTTATTGTAAGACATGATTTTTAAAAATCTTTTTGAAGGTAGACTGAGAAATGATGTTTCAAACTTGTACCTGGCCTTTGCAATGCATTCTCAGGAAAAGATTGCAATCATCAACTGTATCTCGTTTAACAGTGAGTTCTTTTCTTTATCTTCAGTCTGTACTAATGCAATCTGTGAAAAATATAGACTTGGCAAATTTAAATTACGATTACATTGTACATATTTTGCACACTTCAATACATTCATATTATAACCACAAAATCAAACTTGTGCATGTAAAATTTGACAATTTTAGCTCTGTTTTGACTCAGTTTTCGAACTGTTTCAACATCTAACATATGATATTAACTGTGAGTCATGTATCATAATTTATTCAATAATGAGCATATCATATTTCTAAGGGCATGATTTTATGATAATTAAACCCCTCCCCAAAACATATCTAGATACTTCAAGATCTTTAATAAGTATTAAAGCACCTTAATGATATTCTATGAAAATTAAAATTAAACAAACAGATAATATTGCCATTACATATAGGACATGGTACAAAATGACTACTGGGAATGCAACATGAACAGGGCCTTAAACACCACAGCTGAAGCATATAACAACAGACTTCAATCAAAGGCTAGGCTTTGTCACTTGCCTGGGTGTACACAACACAAATATGGATGGATAGCTCTATAACCAGAGTTACATTCGTCAGCAGCACAAAGCCATTTTTCTAATCTTTATTCCCGTACTACATAATACATTTGATTAAAAAACATTTGGCACATATCATTCATTATGGCTTTTAGGCATTCTTTTCAAGGTTTGTACGATTCTGTGAACGGTAATTTTCATGTATTACCAAACCAGATGGAAGCAACTTGGACCGCTCAATCACTGCTACTATATTTTGCCAGTGGAGATCAATAATTCTAAATTGCATTCATTTGATGAATCTTTTGATGTACCAATCTGCCTTTTACAGGAATATTTGATGAATATGTTTATCTGCTCCGTAGAATTTCATCCAAAGTCAGTAGCTTTGTTCTCATGGTGGATGCAACAAGTAATGATGATGGCACAGGATGTCAGTTTTATGGTGCATGGTAAGCGATAAGTATTCCTTGTATGTCCATGAAATACTTGGGAGTCCATACTTCACATCTCGTCAGCACACTTCATAGGACAGTTATATAAATGGAGAGAGCTTGTGTGCTACTTTTTACTTTTAACTGGTTTCTTCTGCCACTTCTTAGATGTCTTTTGATCTCGCACAGCTTTTTGATGCCTTTTGCGAAAGTCCTGAAACAAAGGATTGATTATTGAGAACATTAATCTCATATAAAAGAGGGAAATAAAATGAATCTTCTTTACATCTAAAACACCATTTAATGATAGTTATTTTCTCAATAATATGTACACGCATATCCTTGCAGATATAGAAAAGAGAAAGTTATACAGCATTAAACCATTTTAACTATTTTTTTATCATATTTGAAACAGAAATATAGGTGTATAACTTTTGAACATTCCCCAAAACTAACCAAGTTCAACAATATAATTATTGGCAATATTTCTAGAATGTGGAATAAAATATATATCATGACATATTACTAATATCAGCAAGTATAACCTAAGGTTGAGTTGCTCTAAATTTACAATTGATCGCAAATGGCAGTGGTTTCAGCACTCACCAATAAAATTGTTTCAAAAGCACAAACTACGAGGAAATGAATTTTTCAATTTTCAACTGATTTGCAATCGGAGCAACTTTGGAGCAACAGCCCCTATACTATATCTCTTACATTTTGTAACTGAGTTTTCATCTCTTCCCAGGTATTCATCATGGCATCTTGGTCTTTAGGTCGACAAAACTTCTGTGATCCAGCTGTAAAATTAACATGGATAACAATGAATGACATAATACAATGTAACATATTCTCTTCTTGTATCACACAAAAAATACATTTTTGCATATTCTAGAAGAATGCAATCGTTTATTAAAATATGCAAAACAAATGAACAATGTAATGGCAGTCACAGATCAAGTTGAAAAAATTGTGATCTTTTTAAAGCTCAGCTTTTAGTATACCCCTCCATCTCCAGTCCCATCATTATTTCTTTGGTTGTTAGATCGTACTATTGTATCCCATAATGACTTTTAATGATTTATTTGAAAATTTGTAACTTATTTCTTTTTTTATTTATATATTTTTATTTGATTGGAAATGAAATAAACTAAACTGAAAAACTGAAGAAAGAAAAACTGTACTAAAAAGTAAAACCCCGACCTTACAAAATGAATACTTTGAAACCAATCATTACACTGGTCAACAAAATTTTACTTTTTGAAAGTTGTCTGCGATTTTTTAGCTGATATAGGGTGAATCTGATGCGCTGAATCCTAAAATCACATTGGTTTTGTCCAATCAGATCAAGTTTTCGAGCTATCCCCACATGTTGTTTTTTACGTTTTGTTCACATGTACACATGTGTAGATCCCTTTTGGAAGGTGTTGATGGAATAAAATGACATGGCAGATGAATATTTTGGTTCGAAATGATTATACTGATAGGAAGAAATATTAAAGTCATATAATANTAAGGAAATAAAATGAAACTTCAATAACATTGATAAATTTTTTTCAATAATATGTACACGTATATCTTTGCAGGTAGAGAAAATATTTCATAAGAATATCTAAGATTCTTTCGCACCCAGATAATCTGAAATATTGCTTCTTTGATCATCTTTGATGTTAACTTTTGAACATTCCCCCAAACCAACCAAGGTCATATCTCACATGCTAACATTCACCTGATATAATTATCAGTAATTTTTCTGGAATGTGGAATGAAATATATATCATGATGTATAACTAATATCAGCAAGTATAACCTAAGGTTGAGTTACTCAAAAATTTGCAATTGATCGCAAATGGCAGTGGTTCAGCACTCACCAATAAAATTGTTTCAAAAGCACAAACTATGAGTGAATGAAAATGAATGTTTCAATTTTCAACTGATTTGCAATCGATTGCAACTTTGGGGCGACAGCCCCTATATCTCTTACATTCTGTAACTGAGTTTTCATCTCTTCCCAGGTTTTCATCATGGCGTCTTGGTCTTTAGGTCGACAAAACCTGTGTGATCCAGCTGTAAAATTAATGGATAACAATGAATGATATTATACAATGTAACATATTCTCCTCTTGTATCACACAAAAATACATTTTTGTATCTAGAAGAAGGCAATCATGTAATAAAATATGCAAAACAAATGAACAGTGTAATGGCAGTCACAGATAAAGTTGAAAAAATTGTGAATTTTCTAAATCTCAGCTTTTTAGTAGACCCCTCCATTTCCAGTCCCAACATTATTTCTTTTCTTATCGTATCCCATGTTGATTTTTAATGTATGAATTTATTTATGTATCATGATTTATTTGGAACTTTGTAATTTATTTATTTTTTAAATTTCTTTAGATTTGCTTGTATATGAAATTATATTAAACTAAACTGAACAAAAACTGAACTAAAAAGTAAAACCACAAACCTTACAAAATAAATACTTTGAAATCAATCATTATACGAGTACATATTCCTTGCAAACGCCTGGCAATTGGAAAATTGAAGTAAAAAAAAAGAGCTTGAACAAGCTCTTTTTTTTTTTACTTCATTTTACTCCAAAGCTCTCCATTATTGGATAAGAAGTTTCAGCAGTTCTCTTTATTAAATTGGAAAATTTGGTAAGAATACATTTTTCACTCAAGCAAAATAATTCTTACCTGCCAGTCTAGGGTCATCTCCCTGAAAGAAGAAGGACTGCGGAATAGATGAGGGCTCTGAATTGTCTGAAGCTTTAATCCTACAATGATAAAATGAAAATAAACATGAATTTAGCATGAATTTACTTGTGATCCCAAAATGTGGAGGTGTCAAAAAGTAAAGAAATCTAAAAACAAGAGTGGGTTGCATAGCAGCATCACAAATCTTCACAGCTACTATTAATTAAAACACTATCATTTTAAGAATGAACTTACTCAGAAGTTTGTTTGGTCTTCTGTTCACCCTCTGCATCTTCATCATCATCGTCATCCTCATCACTACTGTCATACTTGAACCTCTTGGAAGGGATGAGTGATGAGGCAAGATCGTTGGTGGTGCTCTCAGCTATCTCACTTTCAGGATCTTCATCTATGCAAATAAGCCACAAGATAACACACACACTAACTTGTGAATATTATCTATTTCACTAAACACAGTAATGAATAAATCAAGACCAGTGAATACCAGCAGCAGAGGTATAGTAATATAAATATATATAATAAATATATATATAAATAATATAAATATAGTTATATTAGAAAGCATATACAAGTATAGGCATAGATCATACCATGCAGTACAAATACAAATTCATTACAGATTTGGAAAATACTCATTTAAATTTTCATCAAAAATTCTAACTGAAAAGCAAATTATATCTATCTAGAGTCCTTTTGAAATTCCATCGAAAGACTAAATTAATGGCTGTGTGACCAGAAGTAAATACTGATAGATGCTAACACACCTTCATTGTCAAAATCATCTCCACCAAAGAATGTGAATGTTCCTCCTCCTCCTCCTCCATCAGCATCCTCCTCGTCATTCTCCATCACTGGTCCTCCACCACTACCACTGAATGCATCTTTGAGATTGCTGCTAACCTGGAAGAACTTCTCCTTGGATACTTCAGGCATCTTGGCTCTCTCTTCCTCCATCTTCTTCTTCTCTTTTCTCATCTCTTCTTCCAACTTCTTGGAATCACTGTCAAATGATTGTGGCAAATCTAAAAATTACTATATGCGATGAATAAATAATTAATAATGTCTTTAACAATTAGAAAGGGAAAAGACTCCAAAAGTTGATTATATGAATACTTGATGCATTCCAGACACTACGTGAAACCAAGTAATACATTTGGTAGCACACATTAAATAAAAATAGATGGTGAAATACATGCACTTGCATAGGCATTTTTCTTTCAGTATTTTTTTTTCAAAGTATCTCATATAATTTCATACAAAAGTATGGATATCATTAGATGCTTTATCGTAATCAGGAAAGTGAAGTGTAAAACTGATTTAAGGACTCCAGTTTTAAGTTTTTTTCAAAACTTCTTCATGAAGTATCATATTTCGTAGTTATTTCACAGATATCTTCACTTGAGGAAAACGACAGAAAGAAAGGGGAAAAACAAAATCTTCAATGATACACACTTACAACAAATATGAAAACTAAATCAATTTAATGAGTACCCAAATCTGGTGTTTCTAGAAATGAATCAGATTTGGTAGTTAATTTCTATTTTAAAAAAAAATGTTACAATGAACACATTGAAATATTTGACTTTGTATAAAATGTTTGTCAATAGTTAGTTTTTATATCAATAAAGTGATCATAGAATATGAGTCAAAGATCAATATTCACCTTTCATCTTCATCATCTTCTTGGAGTTCATACTTGCTGTGTTCATCCCGACTTGGATCATAGTGCAGCTGAGAAGGATCCCTAGGAGATAAACATGAAGTAAAAAAGACATTAAAAGACAATGCAGCTTTCGATGTCTGGATTCTACTTGGAGCTATCACCCAAATATCGTCCTTTACCCGCCATCTCTCTTTGCTGTGGAGATTTTCATGGCATGAGCTCATCTAGTAAGTTAAACTTTTCCACATCTGCAATAAACACTTCTTTTAAATTAACAATTATGAGTTACTGCAGAAAAGTAATTAATACGACACATTAGAAACAATACACTTGCAAAAAAAAACCCTTGCAGTTAAATCTTAACAATTGTATATACAAATAATATAACATGTGCAAATATTGACAAGATTGAAAGAAACAAACATACTTGAAGTTAGGTTCCACAGGTCTGGATGCAGCCACTGGCGTACCCAACATGCTCTGTAGGATAGCAAGTGACCTCTGTTTCTCTTCCTGTAGGTCACTAGGTGGTTCGTCTTCATTACCTACGTGGATAAGAATAGGGAGGGTGTAAATTGGGGGAAAATACTCTTCTATTGATAAGAGCTATTTTGACATTTTCTAAAAAAAATGGCCCTGTAATTTATTTAAAATGGTTTAAAATCTACAATATATGATCTTATGCTTTATATTTAGAGTACTTAAGCATGTCTGAACAAGGCTTTGCACGTATCCATTTTCTCTTCTTTTTAAATATACTTTCAAAATTTGATAAGACTTTGGTCTTCTTAACCGTCTCATTATCCATTTACATTGTTCATCCTCTTTATACAGTACATGCAAATTGAAAATACCATTGATCATTTATGTCAATGTCAGGACAATAACAAGTTTTGTTATTGAGAAGATAGCCTCTTGTCAGAATCAAAGGCTTGAACCTTTCTGAAAGGTGTGGTCACACCGGCCGAGAGGAGCTTTAGCGGTCCTTTAGCGGAAGGAATTGGGGATTTAATTTCGGCAACGCTCGTCACCGCTCACAAAGTGGGTAGAACAATTGATCTCTTTTGTAAAACGCTTACCTCCGCCCATCTAACACCGCTTTTTCTATAGCCTGGTCATATCGGATGGGCGGTGCTAAATAGCTGTCCTGGGCGGTGAC